>VZTG01005248.1:6076720-6102813 GCA_013397845.1 Melanocharis versteri | reverse complement strand
CAGTTAAAAAAAAAAAAAAAAGAAAAAGAAAAAAAAAAGGTAGTTCAGCTCAAGAATAATTTTGTATATTTCCTTTAATCTATTCCGTTTTTTAAATTTCTCACCTCTCTTATCTTTCTAAACTTTGTTATGACTATAATAAAGAAAAAAAAAGTTTTCTTTGTCTTCTAAACTGAGTATACTCTTCCAAATCTCTCATTTAGTAACTGTTCATTTACTTCGAGTGCCAAGATCCACAGAAAAATCTGCAATTTTACTTTTCCTTGGTTTATAATTTTATGGCTGCCAAAGATCAGTAGAAAAGGCAAACAATTAAATCACATTGTTTTATAATCTACCAGCTGCCATAGAATTACTCTAGTACCTTTTTGTTATTGCTATGCTCTTACTCTTCTTTCCTGATTTTAAATGACAATCTGTAATCACACAAATTAAGAAATAAACAACATTTGAAATATGGCACCTGTTCCTCAAATATATATAAGGATAAGAAAGTGCACTGTGAACTAATATTCCTGGAGAAACAGGGCATCTTCCTTTAATTACTCTAAAAATATAATCATTCTTGCAATGACAGGAAAATGCCGCTGCCTAGGATTTATGATCCAGATCTAAAGACCTGCTAGACAGATCTCAGTGGTTTATACTAGGTGAAAACTAGGTCCAAAGCTTATACTGGTCATGACTTTTTCTCTAAAAACCTTAAGGTCTTGTCCCTTGTGCTGGTTTTGGCTGGGATAGAGTTAATTCTCCTCATAATAGCTACTGTGGTCTACCAGGGGGAACGAATGAATATCTGGGTCGTTCTTAGTTGTCAGCTGGGGTTAAATCATGACATCCTTGACAACTCAAAAATTAATCAAGTTTGTCCACTAACTGTTTTTGAGACCATAATAATCACCACAAAATGCTTCTGCTTAAATACAGGATAGATCTCTATTCCCAGTGGAAATCTGAAATCACAAAAAAAGTTATTTTTGACAGACTGGGAATATGTTATCAGTTATATATCAAATCTTGTTTAGAATCACTTTTAAAACGTAAATATAGGCACTTTTAAAAATATGACTACTCTGGAGGTATGATTCATCTCACCTAAAGTTTGCTGTAAAATTCACATGTTTTTTGTTCCCAGTGCCACAATGTAGGTTATTCCAGTCCCTCAAGAGGCTACCTTCAAAAGATCTTTCATCCTACCAAAGACACATAGGTTAGGAAAGTATGCATCAAGCTCTAGAAGCTGCTGTGTTGCTTTGTCTGCTTTGGAAGGAAGACAGATAAACAGCAGACACAACAATGCAATGGCTAAAGATGTGACATGAGTGCTATTTCCAGTGGCTGTTCTACCTTCCCATGAGAATCAGAATTTGAAATGTCTAGTATTTTATATGATACACATATACATGTGTCAACCCTTGGAAATTGATCTGTATTGATTTTAAATCCACTCTGGATGGATCATTAGTTAATTTTAATTTAATTTAACATTTAATGTTAATGCTTGCAACTACTCACTTTTCAATACATAGATTTCTTCTTTCTCAGATTCAGAAATGTATGTCCTGATCATTCATGTGCAGCTGTCAATGATGCAATTTTGTCCTAGATCTATGCTTCAAGGTTTAGTATTTCATTCATTTGCTCATGACTTGCATTGCATTGTATGGCAACTGCTACTGTTTTTTAAAATAGTAATCATTTAAATCACATTACCTGGCATTATTTGAAGGAGATAATACTATTAATATGGCAAGTGATAGTTTGCTAGCAGTTATTAAATGAAAACTGGTTTCTTACTTTATTTCTAAAAGATAACTCCAGGTTTTTATTGATGACAATAAATCAAAACTTTTGAAGAAATCTATGAAAAGATTGTACTGTAAAAACTTTATAAAAGCCAGCACAAATACTTTGCAGTTTTTCTAAGTCAATAAAAGAGTTTTCTGGTTCTATTCTGATCTACTGTATCAAGACAATAAAATCTCACCCAAAAATTCCCTCATTCAGCCACTATCTTCTGCTTAGCTTTAGGGCATAGCTTTATGACATCCAGCTTGGATTTAATGTTGTCTGACTTACAACAAAACAAAACAAAACAAGCAAATCCCCAAAGATATTTAACTTTAGACTGAACTTTAGGGATAAAATCAGTGGAATGAATTGGACTTTTGCCACTGATGTGCTTCAGGTTATTATATCTACAGAGAAAATTTTGACATGCATAAAACCATGTCCCAAGTCGTGGAATCAGACAATGAAACTTTTATGGTGGAATTAAATTGGTTCAAAGAGCATTTTTCTACTTTCTTCCAATTTATATACCAAAGATATACTGATAATTCTGCTGTAGTGCCCTCATAATCACTGACAGTTTATTATATAATGATAATTAATAGTGGATTTTAAAGCTCTGCAGAAGAACATCAGTTTTTACTAAATTTCATAAGACTTTACTATATTAGCTGACTTATACAATACTGTGTTTTCAGCTGCTAATGAAACATACTCAGTATTTTTAAGCCAGATGCTTTGAGACAGATTTTTCTTTACTTTCCTGTCCTCTGTTTAGTGAAGATTGATTTTCCTCTACAGAGTTTCTAATGAACTGGAAGCCAACCTATCTTCCTTTATTTGCCCTTTTCTTCTATATACATTAGCATTCTCAAATTGCATGTATATATGTGTAGTGCAAAATATTATTTTAATTGATTTCAGAAAGGTTTGGAAACCCTTTTTAGCAACAAAAAAAGATATAGTATCCCTTTTTTTTTTTTTTTGTATATAATTATTCTAATCCTGTATTAATTGTTAAAATTGGAATGTTCTTGCCTTCCATTCTATTGCATTTACAATGACTACTACTTAGGATTTAGCATTTTTATTCCAGACACCACCCAGCATTGAGGAAATCTTTGTACTCTACCACAAACTATTCTGTAGTGCAGACATATGAGATTACATTGCTAACTTAGATATTATTAGCAAAGTATCATGAGTAGTCTGGATCTCAGCAAGGCACAACTGATCAGCCAAGCTACACAGGAAATGCTGAATCCTGAGCTGTCAGAAAATAGAGAGAGATGTATCCCAGCTTGCTATTTTAGCTCTTGCTTTATGTATTTACTTCAAATGAGCAGCATGGCAAGGGCAAATGGGTAAAAAGAGATAAAAAGAAAGTAAAGCTACTTCCTGGTGTAGGATATGTATGAAAATATTCTGTTGTATTACAGAATCTCAATAGTATTTTCAGAAGTCAATGCTGTAAAGAAAAGCAAATTTTGTCTGTAATTTAATGTGGAGAAAACACTGACATTTCCAGAAAATGGAAATTCCAAAACTAATTAAGGTTTAAGTTCTTAATGCGTTCAAAATTTTTATGTATTCACTGGCAGAACGTAAACCCAGCCTGAGAAAATGGACAGCCATCACTATCTAGATTACTCTAACAGTAAATAAAATCAAAATACTAATAAATCTTAAATGGAGCAAAGAAGATTCAAACAGTAATGTGAAACATGTTTAAGACTATTCTGCACTTTAATTTTGATAAGCTTCAGTGTTATATTCATCTCAAATTAAAAAAAAAAAAGTGGAGATTGTATTGTATTTCTGTATTTTTTGTTTCAATAGAAAAGAGAGAGAGAAACTTCAAAGTTGAAGAAAGATTGCTGGGGACAAACCCCAAAGAAACAAAAAATATATCCCCAAATAAAGTCAGAGTCCTGAAGAGAAATGCTACTGTGTTTGTTTCATGTGTACTTCAACAGTCAGAACAATATCTGATAGAGCATGTTAATGTAGGAGATCTTCATTAAACCAATTCAATACACATAGAATTGTCATTTTTTTAATAGAAATAGTGGATGAGGAGCACTGAGTTTTGAAATAAAGGGATTAGATTTATTTGAGCTTTAGTTGTTTTTTTCTATTTTTCTCTGCTTTAGACAACAACATAAATATGAGAGACAAATCTTTGAATATCTTGTGCGTCTTTGATGCTATTAACTACCCACTTCAAGAAAACAAGTGACCATTCTCACTTTAGGTGTCTATCTAAAAAGCATGCAACAGTTTCAGAAAATGGCTACTTGGACTTTTGTCCTAATGGGATCTTTCTACACAGAGAACACAATTTAGTTTGAGACAAACAGGAGTTTCCTATTATTGTCAATGTGAAATCAGTGCTGCACAAACACAGAAGGAGAACATTTTAGTACCTTGAGTGTTTAAAATATTGCCAATGTTGTGTGGTTTACACACTTCCACAGTTCGGCTTTTTTTTTAAGGCAGTAGACATTTTCAAGATTACAGGATTGGCACTAGGTCCCTGACGTCCCTCTACTTCTTTTGTCAGTCCTAATCCTTGAAGAGTTAATTACTAAATTTCCTAAGGAAACAGGTTAAGATATTTAACTTTGAATGTGGATTTTAACTTTCAACACATGCATGTAGTTTAATTTACAGGTTTTCTACTTAACTAAAAAATAATCAGTATATAATTTCCATTATGTTGTACTTAGATTTATTCAACAAAGCTTCAACCGGTCATCAAAAAGTGAAGAGAATAGACCAAAACTCCAGCCTACAATACATTTAGTGCCAGAAATTTGAAGTACACCCTTACTATATCCAATGACAACTTCACAAGGTTCAAACCCATAAATCACACCCACAGCAGGGATCTCATCTCCATCAGAATTTGCATGCGGAAATGATAATTCAGATACGCATATCCAGTTACAACATTTTGAAAAGACAAAAACTTATGGAAATTCCATTCCTAGAAATCATCACAACACCTCATATGTGTTATATGGACAATAAATTCCTCAGAAAAATCACATATTTAACGTTAGCCTTCATATTAGTATCAAAGCTTAAAACAACATGAAATTGCTCATACTGTGAGATCAATAGCTAAGATAGTTAGATGAACAACTGCTCTACACATTCATGCATTAATGCACTTCCCATTGGGCTGTTCAGAAAAAGATTAATTGGAATAAATATAAAATAAGAAAAAAAATCGTTTTGTATGTCAATTTTCCAATTAAGAAAACAAGTACTCTTCAAAACTTCCTTTTTTCTTGAACATGTTCTGAAATCCTTTGTCATAATCTTCTGTGATCTTAGTGATGGATGGAAAGTTATCAAAGATCAAAACAGGCAGAAAGAAACAGGTTTGGAACTCTTGCAATGGTGTTTTCATACCAGCTTTCATAGGTTTTTTTTGCCCAAAATGAATGAGAGCTGCTTGCAGTATTTCTACAAGCTTTGCCAGAACAGAGTATAAATGTGCTTATGTTACAGTCAGGCAGAGAAGAGGTGAGGTATAAAGACAAATCACATGTTTTCTTGGACAGTGTGATTTATTGACTTCTAGAAGAAATGATAAAAATGGGAAAAGGGAGAAGCAAAAAAGAATGAAAACTCAGAAGTTTGTAAAAATGTCCTTGTTCTCTGTTGATATAAGAAACAAGTGACTGTCTTGCTAAGAAGAGCTTTCCTTTGTGTTTGGGTGAATAATCTGAAATAAATAGTCACTAGACTAACTACTAGTAGTTGCTTGGGTTTTTTTTTTTTTTAATTAAATACAAACTTACATATTTTTGATTAATTATTAAACAATTTACCAACATCACCTCCATCTGTGAAATATCTCTGAAACCAGGATAAATTAGAGGACTCTGCTCTCTTCTTCCTTAACCTCTTGTTTTGTGAAACATCACGCTCATATAGTATCCTACACAACATGAGCAACATACCTTGTTCCTCTTCCATTGTAACATCGCATGTAACTTATTCTACTGCACATATTTTGTGATTCAGAATTTAGATTCTAAAAACAATTGCAACAATTTTAAGTTCATTCTCTGAACATTTTCAGCAAATAAATAATCGGAAAATTTTTGAGCAGAAACACAAAGCAGTTTACAAATGGCATAATGGAATTAATTAAGAAATACAAATTAAAATTTGATTTTTTGTAAGTATGCAATTGCTTTTTTATATTGTATGCATAATTCATTTTGAGAACTACACAGCAGTTATGAGTCAGCATTTAACAACTTTTTTAATTTTTCAGTTGTTTCATTGTAAATTTTAGACACTTTCTTGTGAAGAAAAATCAGTCTTCTTTTGTTTAGCTTTGACATATATGGTTCTTTCTAATACTCAGAAATTTCAAGTACTAGTAACTAACACCAAAAAATATTACTCTTCTACACAGTAATGAGACCACTTCATTGAAAAGAATACCAGTGTTTTGATTTTTTTTTTTGCGTGTTTTGGATGTGGGGACAAATTTAGCTTTTTTTTTAGTTTTCTGATTAAAATTTATTGAATAGGAGTCAATACAAAATGTTCTGAAACACTGAGGCATGAAATTATTTGTATTTGACAATATCAAAACTGGTGCAAGAAAAAATGGATATACAGAATAATCTCACAGGCTGCTAATACTACTGGATAAATATACTCCATAAAGCAATATGAAAACACATTTTTTTATTCAGGATCCTAGTTGTTCTGTTATTCCCAAAGAAGCTGTGTTAGGTCAGATGCCTTCAGCAATAACCATTGCCTGTTTCAGTGTCAGCAAAGGCTGTGCAATTCCTGTGGCCATAAAGGCTTTCTAGTATCATAGTTAACAGGAAAGGTTAACCACAAGGTTTTAACAAGTTTCCTATCTACCATTGTTTGCTGTTATACATCGTCAAATACCAATGAACTTTCTACCCAAGGCAGTGCTGCCGGCTGGTTTGGGATGGCAGACAAGTGACTTAAACAGTAAGAAAATAACATCCAGTCGTTATGAGTGACCTAGACACCAGAAATTTAAAATTTGTAAGACAAAAGCCTTTTGGTTCACTAAGCTTTGGATTCATTGGAGGACACTGAATGTAGAGGCTATCGCGGGAAACAGAAACAGATACGCGTTGCAAATAGGGACACTAAACACTAACACATATACATATATATATTTTTTAACTACACTGATATGACACTCTTACCTGAAAAATATTCAGCTGTCTGTTCCCCTTATTGAACATATCTGTGAAATTTAATGTATAAATATTCAATATTATTGCATATTTATTTTAAAAATTATTGCATAATTCTCTATTAATCAATGTATGAAGTCAGTCTGGTTTAATCTTCATCTGTATTTTAATGTCTTACCTCATGAAGTGTAAGACTGACACTGCATGCTACTGACATATTCAGTTCAAATGATCATGCTCGTCCTCTTTAACAGCAAGGAATGCTAATAGAATTGATCATCAACAGCTTTTTAATAGGGTCAACTGCAACTATGGAACGGGAAGGAGAATATTAGCTTATACTTAGAGGATATCACATTGCAATCAGACAAGTATTAGAGCATCAGCATGAGGCATTCGCAAGAGTGATTGAACAACAGAATTTTGCTGAAGTGTCCACAATTTCTTCTATGCATAGGCTTTCTGACAAATCCTTAGATCAGTTTGATCCTTGACACCTCTCATTTGAAATTGCAGTTTATAAGAAGAATACTAAACATGTTTTTTTACTTATCACTTTCCATTTTTGATTTCAGTTGAAGGTCTGTTAGTTTAACTTTGAGACCCAGTATCACGATGCTGGCTTTCATACACAGGTGCATACTTTTTAGCATATGCTCAGAGAATGGAAGGAATTTTTTTTAAGTATTTAAGACGTTCTATTTTTTCAGAGTTAAAATTTATATTCAAATTGATGAAAGTGGGAAGCCATAAAAGGAAGAATGAAAGGAAGGAAAAGTGAAAATTCAAAAACTAAGCTCAATTATTATTTTCACTTATTTTTCTATTTTCCCTTTCACCTTATGAGAAAGAATGCATCAGCAAATGTCTCCAGTGTGTCCTTGGTTTAGTGGAAAAGTTACTATAAATAGACTGTACTTCAATGTTATTCCTGAAGTTGAGTTCATTGGTCATTCCACTGTCTTGCAGGAGGGCAGTGTCTGCAATGACTCTTTTAAAGGCTGTAATGAAGAGTACAGTGTCAGCGATGTGCCTTGGGATGTCCATAAGTGCAAAAGCTCAAATCTGACAAGTGCTGTGGAAGGAAGGACTTATTTTTATTGTAATAATGCTTGGAGCATTCTGCACATGCCAAAGAGTACTCAGCACCTTGCTGGACTGTCCCAATGGTCAAAAGATTAAATAGGATGAAAAAAGGCATCACTAATCTACAGCTCATCTAGCACATACACTGTCTGCAGCACTAAGTACTACCCAGTTTTTATTATATAGATAATTTTGCTCTTTTTTTGGAAGAAATTATACATTATTTTGATTCTTTGACATATCTGCTCGGTTTCTTTGTTATAAAAAAAAAGCACTTGCAGTGTAATTCTTCTAGCACTAGTAGCATTACAACAAATGCAGCAAAATTAATTCTTTGTTCCATATTTTTTAATGGGAAAAAACTGAGTCTAATTTTTCTTCTATTATATCCTCTGTCATCTAAAATATTTGATAAACATCAAAAAAGACAGATAACTATATATTTGGCTACCAGATCAAAATAATCTAGCAATCTATTTTGCACATTCTGGATAATTAGTGGTTGGTTAAATAAGGTTATTGAGTATTGACTCTGTTCTTGGGACACAGCTTTCAAGTTCTGACTTAAATGGTAGTCAGTTAATGTGTTTATCTCTACTACCTTTGCCGCCCTATGCAGTTTACAAGGATTATTCAGGTAATTAAAATGCTATGTGTTCTTAAGCAACGTGTAGAGTCTGAGTTTAATCTTTACTTTCAATACTCAAGTGGCTGCTGAGAGGAGATTGAGTTTACACTATTCTAGAAAGTAGTGGCAACTTTAATCCTTGATTAATCCTGAATATTAAAAAAGAAAAAAAAAAAAAAGCAAGATACAGGCCCACAATGCTCTTGATATAACTATCTTGAAAAATACCTCTGTGCAAGATACCAGATCCACGCAGCGGTCCATTCCTCTGTTTTATCCTTTTGACTTTGCAGGTGAGGTTAAGCATTCATAATAACTTAATCTGCTTTTACAGTTCCTTTTTCTTTTTTTCATTCTTTGGATAAGTGAACACTGACTAAAGGAGATTTACAGTTAGGTAGTCTTGGTCTCAAACTGCTGAAACTTATTAAATATAAACTTACTTTTTCTATCCTCTTTTATGGCCCAGTGGTCAGAATAATTGAGCTTCACGAGCAGAAGGCGTCTGTATTCTTGTCTCCTAAATTCATGGATGTTCCAGCTACTAGAACATTATTCACCAGAATATTTTGGACACTAGTAGCAATCAAAGAACAATTGTTGTTTTCAAAATTTATTACCGGGAGAATGTCTATCCTAAAAATATCAGAGTTTAATAAGTAAAGCTGTAAAGGTTGGAAGGCAGAAAGAGTGAAGCATTGGTTTAACACTGAAGTGCAGTAGCTGCCTAAAAAGTAAAGGATTTTTTAGGCATTATGTCAGCAAAGTGTTCTGAAAAAAATACATGAGAAATGAGAATCAGTACTTTTATATTTCCTAGCCATGGAAGGGTACTTCTTTTTAAAGAATAACAGGCTGGAGTGTTAGAGTAATAAGAAAAGTGGAAATGCCTGGGATTAATTAAATTAGTTAAAAGACAGTGCAATGATTGTGTATAATGATATCTGAGGCAATTGGAAATGACCATTAAAATGCCTGGAATAACAGATGCTTAGGCCTGAAAATGATCAATAACATCACTGTGAGACAGCTGGCTTCATTAATTGAAGAAATTAGCTAACTGGTTAGGAACTTGCATCGGTTAGATCAATTAAAAACAACTAATTGAATAGAAGGAGAATTGTGCTTCATTGGTTCAAATAAAATAAGTTTAGTAAAAGATTTAAGAAATCACAGATGGGTGTCTAATTAATAACAGCAACAATGGTGAGAAAGGTCTTCAGTGGTTAAATGAGGAAAAAAGAGTTTGAGCAGATGTAAGGGATTGAGCTCATTGAGAGCAGATACCTGAGGACCTTAGGGTAAGGGTTGAGTTAATTGAAATCTATTGGATCAGACTACAGAGGAAGTGAATAGCTGTCTTGTGTGCAGCCTTTGGGGTAGTTTATTCCTCATCTATGTGTCCCTGAAAACAGGATTTGGGAATATGCGTCACAAAAATAATGAGAGGCATGTTTAAAACATCTGCTAGGGTGCAAAAAAGTAGATGTAGACACCATTAGTTTCTAACCGGAAAAGTATGATCCACAAAACTGCATACCATGGATTTCCTGGGATCACCAGAGTCAAAAAGCAATTTTCACTTTGGCGTGAAAAGTGTTGAAAATATAAAAACAGCTCCAGCGAGACCTTAAAGCAGCCTGCCAGTACCTATAGGGGGCTACAAGTGAGCTGGAGAGGGATTTTTTAAAAGTTTATGTAGCAACCTGGTCCAGTCAAAGGTGTTACTGCCCAAGGAAGCAGGGTTTGGAGCTAAATGTTCTTTAAGGTCCCTCCCAAACAAAACCATTCTATGATTTTTTTAAATGTAGCTGCCTATTGCCCTTACGAGTAGGTAGTGCCTGTGAGATATGAGTGTTTTCCAGACATTAATTAAACACATATAAAGAATACATATAAAATATAGAAAATGCATTTACTATATGTAGAGTATATTATTAGTGTATATAGTACTAATATGGTTTGAAAAGTGCCAATTTTTTTTTCATTTTCCATGTAAACCAATGACTAAAAAGTAAAGAAAAGAGCCTTTTAAAATGGTAATGTGTAGAAGTCTCAAGTTGCTGTTTTCAGCTTGCTATTTGGGACTGGAGGAGGGAAAAAAGTGCACAAGTTTATTACTCCTCCTACTCTAGAAATAATTATACTCATTAACTTAACCGTTGTGGTATGTTCTTTTGATGGTTCTATAATCAGCTTCTATTTGCATTAATTCTCCTGGTAATTATGCTTATTATAACATCATATATTTACAAGAGCATTACAAGCACTCATCTCCTAAGGCCACGCCAGTATAATAAAGGTGTAGCGTTTTTAGTTTTGCCACATTGCAAATACTTGACTCCAGACTTGACAAAAAGCATTTTGTATTCAATTAACCCTAATGATGAGCTATCAGACCTGTAAAATGCTGCTATACCTTACATTACCTAACACAACGAATGAGTCCAAATAATCAGCAATAGTGGGGTCTGATTCAGAACATTGTTTCTATATCAGAGCTTAATTATGGTAATTGTTTTTATATAGAATAACCCTATCGTGGTATTCTGTGCAAACCCGGCTACACGTGAGTATTGCATTTTTAAATTCCAGTCTCGCAAAATCATGCAAACAACAAGGCACATTTTGAAACTCTTCTAAAATGAGTTCTGCATTTTTATCTCTGAGACAAGACAATAAGCCGTATGACTAGTTGATAAACTTCTTAAGTTCTGATGAGAATGTTCTATAGCCTTCAGGTACATCTTCTACAAAATGTTTGGACAGAATTCATCTTGAGAAGGAGAGAATATGTCTGCAAAGCAAGAATGGCAAGTCTCTTCTACAGAGAGAACTTTTTTTTCCATTTTTGAAGGCAAAGGGAAAGAAGAAAGAATTTAATTCTGCATGAGAATCCCTGTGACACCCAGTTTTGGCATCTGTTTCTAGAACTAAACACTCCTTGTTCCTCTGATAAGGACAATAAATATTGCATTGATCCCTTTTCAAAAAACATCAACAGAAAGTGAGGGAACTAAATGGAGGGTCTACACTCAGAAAGTTGAAGCTTGCACCAGTTAAACTCAGCAGAAGAGAGTTCTTCCACTCTCCTTACAGGAGCTAGAATTTCATTCCACAGATTCCACAATTATAGAGCCCAAAAATGCTACCTGTGCAATAATGAATTTCATCACATCAAGTGAAGTGACCAGAGAACCCATAAATAGGAAAAGAGAATTTGTAACTCTTGAATGTTGCAGCTATAAAAAAGAGACATTTTATACAAGTAAATGCGCCTTATTTTGAAGGAGATTTGATTTGCGTTTTCTATATATCTAGGTATTTCTACTTTCTGATCATCATCTTTGCCTTTTTTTGCTTTCTAAAAATAATTTTGGTTTTCCTACTGAATTTTAGGGTTATCCACCTATTGTTTTAATTGGCATGGGCAAAATACTTTTACTATTGAATTTAATTCCCCCTTGTCATCCATAATGGCTTCTTCACTCTCATTCTGTTTCTCTTTTTGAAGTCTGAGAATCTCTGAAAGAGTGGAACAACTCTTTTGCCCCAAGTGTTTTAACTTCTTATCTCATCACAGCCAAGAGTTGCTTTGGATTTTCTAATCCCAAGGGGATGAATCTCTTAAATTTAAATATTATGAACATTATAACTTTTGATTTTATATGTATAATATTAACATGTATATTTTTTATTTTACCTTCAACAACAAAGCTTAATTGCTGTTCTAAAGTTAATGTATTCGCCATGTTCTGTCTGTTTTAATATGTATATTTTAGCTGTGTGTCCTCAGACCACTTTGGATACCACTTTGAAATGTTGTTCATTAATTGATACAGGGTATTAATTACAGTTGTTCCAACTAAGTTTTTCATGTGCAAGCTTGAAACTTTTTGCATATTATTTTATGAGATGGACCAGGTGAGGGATGAAAAACTTATGTTACAAAGCATTTTATGACAATCATGTTTCTATGACACTAAGCATACAAAAACTGGGGTACTTTAGAATCTGGATAACTTCTGGAAAAAGTCATACATTTGTGACTATATGATGCCCTTTTGATACACATATATATTGTTCTAACAAATATACTGAACTGTGGTTTTTTTGCAGTACGAATAGAAATTATATAATCCAGTTTCTAAATATCAGTAAAGATCTTTTTTTGCCATAGCATGAGGATAAATAAAATTTGCTTTCTGAAGTTTAGATATGTTGCTGATACTGAAGTAAATGACCTGGTGGAAGTTCCACAGGCCTCATGTACTAAATTTCTTTGAAATCTTATTGGAAAAAATCACAGCATATGTCCTGCTTGCATCTTCTGATCTGAAATTAGAAACTTGATGTTCTTGCAGTAATTAAGTAGTGCAAGAGTTTTTAATTCAATAGGTGTAATCTTTTAATATATTAAAATATCAATAATTTCCAGCTTGGAAATTGGTGATGGGTTTTCTCTGTTTTCTAGGTAAGTAATTACAATAAAAAATACAATTTTGATTTCAGCAATCATTCTGAAAAAGCTCTTTATAATGTGCATATGCCTTCAGTTTTTCTAGTACAATCATTAGCAGATACTGGCCTGGGTTCTACACAGAAATTATTAGACCCATATATCAGCTCTCACCAGCAACACAGACATCCTTGCAAAACAGCAAGCTATTAGTTGCAGAAACCTGCAGAAACCTGCAGATACATGTTTTGGAGCACCATGATAAAGGAGCCAACACAAACCCACTCTCTCTCCTCTGCCTTTCTCACTGATTGCTTAAACATCAAAATTACTTAATGTTCTCTAAGCAGGAAATTTTATATGCACTAATAGAATTAGATTCACTTTGGATAACATTTTTAATTAAGTAAGGTACTGGGAAATCTGCCTTGAGAAGATATATTAGGATTGGTTTTCATGGATATCTCTCTACATGCTGGAACTATTTGCATGAAATTCAGTATATGTTAAAGGATTGATAACATCATATGAGAGGGCCAATAGGAAAAAACTCTTCAAATATACATTTATTTATAAAGGGTTTTTAAAATTGCTGTATGTCCTTATAAGAATAATAATAGATATTTCAGCTGGGATTTATATAGAAATTGGAGTAGCGTCCAGGTGGGAACCTCAAAGAAGGAAAGATGCAGACCAAAATTTTCATCAGTGTTATCACGGAAAACTAACTGCATAAGGGTTTTTCATCAGTCCAGATAAATGGGCATATGAGCTCCTCCTGGGAATGACTGATAAAATGTACCTTTCCATGTCAGACTTTGTAACACATTGCTGCTTAGCCTAAACTTACTTTCTATCTTTCTCAGTCCTTTGAAAAGCAATGCAAATTCCGTCTGATTAAAGAAAGCAGAACTGATCTCATAAGTTTTGTAGTCACTTTTATTCTTCCATCTGATGTCACTAAAACAAATATATTTTGAATTTGCTGTATTGCATTTAAAATAAAATAGAGTGATTATTTTTGATAAAACAGCTAACAGTTGAACCTAGCAGCCTCATAGAACAGCATGAAGCTTCTAATTTTTAAATGTGATTCAGAAAAGGAAATATTAATCTATTCTAAGATTAAAAGAACAACTAGCTATAAAGATACTCAGTAAAATTTCTTTACAAGTTATACACAGCTACTGTGAAGTAGCTCCTAAAAATGCATTTACCCTCATGGCAGAAATTATAATTTTGACGACATGAAGAATGAATGACACTGGCTTTCTATATAAATTGAGCTGAGCGCTATTGCACAGCAAAAATCATAATATTTAAGTAATTAAACACATTTAATTTTTTTTTATATTTTTTTCTTCTCATCAGTTGATGAAGTACCTCCTTATGTACTATCATTGGTCTCAAAATCCTTATGTGATTTCATTCAGGCTTTCCTCACTTGAATATTCACTGTTAAGGGTCTGCTAGTGGGCTTTTCACCTCTTTCTACTCCATGTTTTGGGGATGCACAAAAAATTTGACTCTACGAGCAAATATCTGTGTCCCAATATCACATTTTCTGATACAGAAACTGGCCAGCGAGCTGACAGGCAGGTCTAGAGTTCAGGGCAACACTACTGGACACTACAGTCTGCTTATCACTGCACAGAGGCCAGGGCTGGAAAGATAATTTCACAAATTTTGTTTTCTCATTTCACCATCCTAAAATGCACTAGGCAGTCTGACTTGTCTTCTTTTCCAAATTGTGGAGGTGAAGTCAGTTAGTGATTTATATATATATATATGGTAGTTAATAATTATGGTATGTATCTCCATGAACCACATAGAAAATTTGAATTATTAATTATCTGTCTACCAGATCAACCTGGTCATCTATCTAATCACCATTAGGTAAGAAAATTCATACATAAAAGACTTCTGTATCTATTCTTCATTTAAGCTTTTTGGTGATATAGCAAGATAATATTATTACGGATAACGGTCTTAAAATTTTTATCAAATTTACATGTCTATTATAGAGTTTTGCACAAGTCACATTTAGTGGCGTTTATAAAATACCCAGGATTTGGCACTGGAAAGCAGAAAGCAGAGTATGATTTGTATTGATACAAGAGTGACCATGCTCTGCAGTAAGAAGCGTGTTACACTATGATTTAGGTGAAATCATGATTTGCTGTGACTTATGTACTCAATGCATACAGATATCATAATATTCGTTGAACAAAATAGGAAATTAAATGAAGAACAGATAACAAATACACTATTTAATTTACTGACAGTCAGTTAAATCTGAATTTTACACTTTTTTTTTTTTTAATTCTTACTACAGAACTGAGTTAAGCCATAGGGTCTAGAAGTTGAATTCAAGGCCCTCAGATTTGTCAGTCACTATCTAAATGCCCTTAAGCTTCTGAAGTCCAAGCCCCTAATTTTCCTTCTATACTTGAAACCTTCAACAGGAAGCAAAAAGAAGGCAACAAAAAAGATCATTCCACAGTTACTACTTCTGCAGTTTCCACTGTTAGTCAAATAAGATCTGAACCTGTTTACCTAAAAACCACTTATTTTCCTAATGTTTTGAAGTAGGGTGAGTTGCAAATGAATGAACATTATTACCTGTATATTTAGAGACATACAAAAGTAAAAGGAATGTGATCCCTGTAAATGCATGACAAAAACATTTGATAGCCCTTGGGAGTGCAAAATAATATATACTGTTGCAATTATAAAATGTGTCTGAATCTGATGTTCTTCCTATGTTATAAATATATGTATATATATATATATACACACAAATATAGATATCCATACATATATATATTTATATATATATATACCGTTCACATTTATTTTTAAGTTTTACTTTCTTCTGCTGGTATCACAAATCAAAGGTGTCCTTCTTACTATTTCATTTTTATTTAGTTTTTCACACATTTTATGCAATAATTGTGGTTTTAGAGAACAAAACCATTACATCCATAAATACTGGCTTCAAACAGTAAATAAATATCGAGAAGGATCTAGGCAGAAAAACAGTATCATGCAAGAGATGGCATAAAACCTCTTGAAGGCTCTAACGTCCTTCAGGAACAGAAAATTATACTACCAAATATGCTTGAAAAGGTGCCTGAATGACTGAGAATCTTCATGCTGCAAAACATAACCCTCATTGATTTAAGGCATCATATCAAGCTCTTAGTATTATGTAACTTTTTTATTTTTTTATGTATCAATACATAGTTCTTTTAACTGGCTAAATTTAAAAATTACCAAACATTTTTCTTCAATTATGCTTATTTGTGATATTAAAAGATCTGCACTAACATATGCTGCACAATACCCCTTTGGTATAGATGTCCTTTTATGTGTTTCTTAGATGTTTTCCCACATAATTTTTGGTACTTGGTCACACGTGTTGCAATCATGCAGGACTGTACAGAATAAGGTTGACACAACCAGACACAAGTTCAGGTCCTGTGATTCATTCTCTATTGATGTCTTTCTCCTTTCATTTGCTAGTTATACTTGTCAGGGTAACTAGAATCTCAAGAAGACTAAAGTCTTACTAAGAGAGTCCTTGATAGCAGTATATATGGGATACTTTAGGTGAAAGAGGTTTACCTACCTGTAATTATTAATATAAAGCTTCCTCAGTGTTTATATCTGTTCTAGGAACCCTAAAAAGACCAAACCTACCTTTCCTAAAGTCATGATAACTGTCATTATTGAATTACATTTTCAGCCTTCAACTTATGAGTACAAATTCTAAATTGTCCTCAAGTCTTAGAAGTGATATTAGTTACATTAAAATTCAAAACAGTAGTTCCCCTGTTTTTCACTTTTACCCTTTTTCTCCCTTCTGTTTCTGTTACTAATAAAATGGCAAATAAAGCACTAAAAGTTTTTCACTGGCAGAATAAAAGTTTTTAGTGACTGGAAAAACAGTATGTGAAAAGCCCACAAGTTGCATGATGATTTCTGTTTTCAGACAAAATAAAAAGGATGTATTTATACAATACTCTTATATAAGTAAGGAAAAAGTGATACAGTATTAAGATTTCATCCCATTAAGTCAAAAATCCCTAATACTTTGGTCAAGAAACATAAGGCAATTACTTTGGGAGCTCTTTGCAAAACTCAGTTTTCACAAATCTTAGCAAACCGGAAAAATGCTAAGGAATAAAAGCCTAGTAACATATGGTTAATCCTATAAAAAGATAAAAGAGGATAAACCAGAGGACAATAGTTTGGTGTTACTCCTGTGCAAAATAGCCAGATGGTTGTTTTTCTACCGTCCTAGTAAAGATTTAAAGCCAGCATGGTTTCATGAAAGGAAGCTCCCAGGTTTTTTGGTAGGATTTTTTTTTACAAAATTGCACATTCATAAAACTAATTCTATTGCTTTGACACACCTTCTCCTCCGAGGCATTTTAATTCTACATAACATTTTTATTAATAAGATTGCATTAGGGAATTAATCAGTAACGCATCAGAGGGACTAAAAATTGTCTCACTGACATATCTCAAAATATAATTGCTACAGATGAGGTGATAATGATCAGGGATATTTCTGCTGGGGATCCTTAAGTGACAGATTTTTGGTTCACTCTTTAGTACTTCCTGTTATGATCTCAATAAATATAGAAAATCTTAATTGAAAAAGTTTGAAAATTACACACAAAAGGATAGAAAATATTGAGAAGGGAAAGTTACTAATCCATAGAGTGTGGTCATTGGATTCACTGGCATATTCATATCCTTCCTAAAGTCATAACTCTGTTCTCAGTGTATATTTGTACTGCCTCTCACTGAAGTACATGGAAAGGCACTGTGAACTATTTAAAATTATGTTTATACATTTTTTCCCCAAGAAAGAAAGGAATCAAGTTTTGAGTTAAAATACTTGTACAATATGTGGGCTTGGAATAGTTTTTTGTATTCCTGATAGTCGTTCCTCTCATTCACCTCTGTGAATGGATTCATATCCTTCTTACTGTTTCTCTAAATGGGCCCCAGGGAGTGTATGATCACCTGTGCTGTCAGTAAACATGACATTCACAGCTCTGCATCTCAGTGGTGGGTATAATCAAATCTTGGGTTTCATGGCTATAGCTTGGTTCTTGTAGAAGTTGTTAGGATTATTTTTTTTCTTCTTTTCCTGCCAAACTGACTTGAAATAATCAGCTTTTCTTTCTTTCTTTTCTTGTCCCTATGA
This sequence comes from Melanocharis versteri, assembly GCA_013397845.1. Classification (NCBI taxonomy): domain Eukaryota; kingdom Metazoa; phylum Chordata; class Aves; order Passeriformes; family Melanocharitidae; genus Melanocharis; species Melanocharis versteri. The sequence continues at coordinate 6,084,415 of VZTG01005248.1, read as the reverse complement.
AACATTACAGATTTTAGACCAAATAGACTATCCTAAAGTTTACAGAGAGAGTAGACAACAGTGTCTCAAGAATTTCATTCCCTTGACTCACTGAGCAAATTATGATCACAATGAAATCCCAATCTGGGAATGAAAATAATTTTTCCTTAAGATTGGCAGAGAAATCACCATTTCAGTGACAAAACTTGGATCATTTTCTTGAATTGTTTGGCTGTATCTTATTCCAAACCATGACTTCATAGTTCTTGATTTTCTCTCTCTATGGTGCAAGCTAAAATTTGAGTCTTGACAGGCTTTAATCAAGGTAAAAGCTGTATTGCTTTTTAGCTAGCAACGCACCAGAAATTATGATTAAAATATACAGATGTCCTATCCTTTAACTCTATGAAACAGTTAAAATCATTCTTTGTGCCTAAATCTTTAAAATTACCAGTCTTATGTTTAATTGAAGAATTTATATTGTTCCGAAGAATGATATTTTAAAAATGGGTTTGGGAACAGTTAATTCTAAACAATTTTTAAAAATTATGTGACTACTTTTGGTTCTACAGAATATCAAAGCTTGCCATACAATCATTGGAGAGGGAATTAACCTCTATGCTTGGCATATCTAACTGGAAGCCACTCTCTGAATATCATATGAAATCTGACTTCTGCTCCCCACCCGTTCAATGAGCTTGGCCACTTTAGAAAATCCTGAAACTGCTGTCAACTTTACCTCTATAAATGGAGTATAAAGGCAGTGGTATTTATTCTCAGAAGCTCTGTGAATAAAAAGAATACCCTGTCCTCACCATCTACAGACCAATAAGTAATCAGCAAAATAAAACCAAATCAGAAATTCCAAGTTAAAAATTTCTTGAACATAGATGGAAGTAACTCTAAACATTTAATTCAGTATGATGCATAAAATGGATGCCAGTGTTAATGGACAGAGAATCATAAACTCACATTAGACCAGGTAGAGATATATTTAAATTTTGGGAGCATCAGAAACCTCTGAATCATAAGGACACAGCATCTATCTATCTATCTATCTGTCTTTCTGTCTATCAATAAATTAATCGATCAATCAATCAATCTATGTACTTGTCTGAATAAGAGCCTTGGATTCAAGGTGAAATCAAAGCTCTACATAAGGTTTCCTAGGTATCTGGGTTCTGTGTAAAAAGCAGAAACTCCCCTTCTTCTGATCTAATAGTGATAGGATAAGTAGTAACATAACATTAAGCCCTGTAGCCCTTTCATCACTTAATATTGATAAAGAACTGTGAAAATGCAAGGAAAGCATAAATATAGCATGCTTTTAAAGGAACTTAAAGCACATGTATCTGTTGCTTTTGGCAATGCAGAGAAGTTTTTTCTTCTATTTTGTTGCTGTACTTTTTTTCTTTTTTTTTTTTTTTTTTGCAAATTATCGAACCAGTTTCTGGTGACAGACAACTCTATTATTTTTTTTCTTGTTAACAGTGCTAGATGACAGTAATTGGTTTATGGTAATATTCTGAGAAAATTAAAAAACAAAGTAGACTTTAAAACAAAACAGAACAAAACAAAAACCATTTCTCCAACATATTGAGTGTTTATAAACAATCATTAAGGAAAAAATTAATAAACACCATACACAAAAAATACAAAACCAAAAACTCAAGGACCCCAAACAAACCACCAAACAAACAAACAAACCAAACCAAACCAGAAATCACATCTCCCAGGATGAATCCTCGCTGCATGCATGAATGAATGCAGTGTGTCCTGGTCAGCACCTCTGAACTGTAGTACCCAGCCTTTGTCCATACCGGGAGATATGTCACAGCAAACTCCCTCTCTACTGCCATTCTCTGTTTTCTTTGGAAGAAAACTCAGGGGCATCATGATGTGATGCTCAGGGCAGTCTCTTCTCACTATGGACTCGGATTGTGCTGTATAATGTAGTCACAACTACAGTTCTGAACAGGAAGACTCTGCTTTAGAAATCATGCATGCCTATTGCTTTTTAATATTATGATCCTCTATACTGGGATTTTAAATATTTATATAATTTTTTTGCAACATTTTTCCATGGACAAGACAGAGGTCAGTTCACCATATTAAATATGCCCTAATCTGGCTGTATTTTTTCTTCTCCTCTGCCTAGTTCTATCTGTTTTATTATTTTTCCTTAAAAATCACAAAAGTTGGTACTATATACGTGCCTGAAATATATTCACAAATGTGAACTCCTGATCTGTCTCTTTTGTGTTTGAAGTAGTAACTCAACTCCCACAGGAGGTATTGGGTGGAAAATCAGGCAGCACAGTATCATTAACACAGTGCTACCACAACTGAGAGCTCTTCTGAACATCCCTTAAACTTCAAGTTATACTCACTTCTAGATTTCACTAAAAATGACTAGTACATAATTTTCTACTTTTTTTTTTTTGTATCAGCAAGAAGACTTAATTAAAGTTTATAACACATAATTATCTATTTCATATCATAATTTAGAGCAAATAGGATTTTGTCTGTTTGTTTGGGGTTTACTTTGTTTTATCTGATTGGTTTTTCTCCAAAGTGATCATCAAATAGTGAAGAACAGTTAATCTCTCACAAGTGACCTCAAAGCTTGGTACAGTGAATTTCACTTTTCTACTTCATATATACTGTTCTAATTGTCAGAAAAAATAGACTATGTGATGACAAGTGTCCATGCTCTAGCTGTACCTTAGGCAAAAGGAGAGCTTAAGAAAAAAAGTGTCACCAAGTGATTACAAACTAGAATGCCTGCGGTAAAACTTTTTTTCTTTGTGCTTGACCCTCATGAGTCACCTAGCTGCCAGTACTGCAAATCATTTATTGATTTTGTTGTATCCAAGGTTTTTCTTTTCTCCTCTTTCACCTATATCAGAGATCTATGACACAGCAACTGTTATTTTGACTAACACTATGAAGGCACGTGAAAGTATAATTTCACATCAGGTATGTTCACTACAGTGTGAATAAATTAAGTGAAGACTCAGCAGTTGGAGGAAAATGTATTTACTTGAAGAAAATAAATTTCATAAACAGTGAAAAACCCTCAAACACTAGCAATATCAAAGAGCCACAAGGCTCCCTATTCTATTTTAAATATCTAGTTTCTCAGTGGAAATAGTACTCTATGTTTCATTTTTCGTTTTCTGATGCACAGTTACAGATGCAAAGCATTTATGAGAAGTTTTAGATATTTCAACTTGTTACAGTGTCATTGCTATAAACCATATACATGCATCATGTTACCTAGGCCATTTCCTATAAATATGCCCACCTCCAAAGAGCATCAATACTGTTTATAGCATTTCTTCTTTATAGATTTATTATATTTTAATTTTTACAAAGGTGTGGCAGATTTTGCTCCATCCAACTCTTTTTTCTGGAAAAAATGGTGTGCAGAGAAGGTCCACAGTGTTACACTTTAATTCTGAGGTATAGAAAAAAAACCCACTTTTATACAAATGCATTTTAAAAGTCTCTCTGTCTGTCTTCTGATTCCACACACAGGAGAAATCTAACACTACATTTTATTGTGAAGCTACTGCAGCCTATTGTTAGCATTTTAATAAAGTCCACAACTGGGTGTCATGATACAGAAATACAGAGAGCTATGCTTTTAATATCTCAAATGAGATCATTGCTCTTATTTCTGTGATAGTGTGAATCTAGTATTACTTGGCTCAAGCCACAAAAATCCCCGTACTCCTAGGGTGCTAAAATCATTTATTGGCATATCAGTACTATTTTATAGATCTTAGTACAGTAGACTAGAGACAGATAAATTGGCATCCATCTTCTTTGCTTAATCAGATTTCCAATAGTACAATATTCAACCATTTTAAAACAATACTTCAAGAGTGAAGCATTTTGCTTTTCATAGGGCAAGCTGTAGTAAGGTGCTTTGTGTCATGAGATTGAATATATTCATCACTGCTCCATATGTATGTTTACTTTAAAAATGAAACAACTTCCTCCTCATGGTGTACATTAATTTTCACATCCACTCTTGCAATCTGAGTATTAAAGACCATCATTTATATTTTAAACACAATTTGGCTGGCCTACACTTCCTGCCTTTAAAAATTAACTGTTAGCTAGTTTCAAGTGTCAACCTCATGAATTTTCTCACTGACAAAGAAAGTAAATGTCATTATGTAATTCTGCAATTCTGTAATTTGTTATAACTGCCTTTCTTTGTAAAGCAAAAAAAAACCTGCTTTCATTAATGTCAAAATAAATTTCAATTTTGCAAGTATGCAACAAGGGCCAAGACAATATCATCACGATTTGGATAAACAGAAAGAGAAACCTTCCTGGCTATTGCTATGGATATGTGTAAAAAAATAGTTAGCATTTTCAAAATCTGGTGTAACCAATCTGACACTTTCAAGTTTGTAATAATCCATAGCATGCATACATGTCAGTATTGTCTAGTAAGTGCTTTTGCAAATGGTGGTATGAGCTCAGCATTTGCTCCTCTTAACAGTGGAATTTCCTGCAAAATTGTGAGAGGAGGTGCTTTGATGAGAAAGTGGGTATTATGCTTACAGATCATTTGCATTTCCATGGATGTTAGAGCTGCCGAGTGATGCTGTAAGGGCCGCCAGAGGACCAAGGGATTCCTCCTGCCCAGGTGCTGGTGCCCAGCCTGGGTGCCCTGAGGTTATCCAGAGCTGGACGATGGGCACAGCTGCTGCATTCCCTCTTACAAGGCAGCAAGGCTGAGTGTCCCTCCCAGACAGGTGTGGAGGACACTGACAGAGCTGTCTACATCACTGCCACAGCCAGGTGACAGTGGCGTTTAACAGCACCCACACGTACCGGGTGTGTGTCAGTTACCAGGACTGATGTAACACACAGCCTTACACAGCCCACTTCTGTTCTTCAGTCCTTCAGTCACTCAGGCCTGAAGCTCACACAAATGCCCTGTGCTCTGGATTTACATAAGCACCCGCACACACACACGCTCACACATTCACAGATCCCTCGGGCATCACCATCCTCTGTCTGATTGCTATCTTTATCGTTTTCCAGACACTCTAACCTGCTCCACTGATCTCCCACTCCCTTGCTGGTCCAGCCTGGTGATGTCTAGCAAGCACACAGGAACTCTCCCACTTGTCTCCACACTCATTTCCCCCCCAATACTAGCATGGACCCTCTGCACGGTCCCGTGACCACCTGCTTGTCTGGCCCACACCCACACACACCAGGTCAGAGGCAGCTGTGCAGGCAGTGGTCCCTGTGGCTGCTGGCCTGCAGGTACGTGAGTCCTGTCCATTCTCCACCTGGTGCTGGGATCCTCACTTGCTCCAGCTGCCTGGCACCATGGGCACAAGGGCCCTGTGGCCAAAGGTTTGACTCCAGTTTCTGGCACTTGCACCAGTTACTGCAGACCTCCAGCTGCTCCACAGCAAACATATGGAACTGTATGAGCCAGGTCCCTCCCAGCTGCTGACTCTGAGTTCCTCACTCCTTACAGTTGCTGGCACCATGGATGCATGGGCTTTCCCAAGGGTCTTACTCCTGTTGCTGGTGCTTCTTAAGTGTTCCAGCCTCTTAGATCCTGCAGTACTCACACATGGGTTGAAAAGTGACTGTAGAAAGACCATTAAGAATGGGTTCAGGAAGATTTGATGGCTGTAGCTATTGAGCAGACTGACAACTGTTTATATTATTATCTCCTTTAATATTTTCTTCTCTCTATTGTTCCTCACTAGTTACCGCACCTTAAACATTTCTTGGTAAGTTTTGCCTAGTGCCAAAGGTTCCCTCAAATACCTGAATCCTTGTTCATCTTATTTCTGCCTTCTTATCAGTCATAAAGCCCAGGTTCTTATCAGTTATAAAGTTCAGGCTGGCCTTCTCCAAGTCTACACTCTGTCAATTGGCAGCTGAACAGTTTCCATGATGGTTTGTGGCTCTGTGATTTTGTTTACTGCTTTCCCTGTCATTTATTAACCCATTGAAAGTAAAAGTTTCTTGATCTGCCAATCTTACTGAAGCAGAGGGTCTCACAGACCACACATCCTTACCTAAACATTTTCTCAGTATTCTCAGGTGGGGACTACTGCTACAATTGTTGCATGGTCACCTGGTGTTGTGAAGCAGAAGTGCAATCATAGAGACCATCCTTTTTTATTTACAGTTTGAATGATACAAAACCCAATTACTTTGATACATTGTAGCTCACCTGCAGAGTATGGTTGCACTTTTTTCTTATTAATAAAGGATGGTGTCATTTTATACACAAATAGCAACAATAAGTTTTTTCTGAATATTCAATAATTTAATGTATATCATAGATTTAATGTTTGCCTATTTTCAGGACTTCATTTATGAGAGAACAAGTTTGAAGCATGAAAAGCCTTGATAACACTAGAAAGAAACTAATTTCTAATAGGAAACCATTTTACAATATGTGCTTTTAACATATAATTTGGAATTCTTAGAAGAAAGAATCATCCATCACCCAGCATAAAGACATTTTAGCGAATATTGCATATGTTATGGCAAGTACAGTAGTTACACAAAATGCATACAATGTAGTCAGGTCTGTAGAATTTATGACTAATAATTTATACTATTATGTAATTTTGGAGCCAGGGAATTTTCCTTAACTATAGTTGGATAGAAAACAGATTTTAATCAATATTTATCTATGTTGGTGTTCTTTGTCAGTATCAGCAGTATCTTAAAGACACTTGTTTTTCTGTGTGTATGTCTTCCATCAACATATATGCTCTAAAAATCAATAAAATCTCCACAAGTGAAAAGCTTGATGTTAATTTTGTGAAGGGACACTTTAGACCACTGCCCTGTATCATCTCCATGTTCCTCTTATTAAAAAATTGAGTATTTGCAAGAGTTCATTTAAAAAAGAGAAGGACAGAAACAAGAGCAACTTGCCAAAGTCCCCAGTCCATACATCTTTGCTAATACACAGAAAGAAATTATCATCCCACGCATAATAGCGGTTTGGTGAGTGCCTGTGGGACCGTAACTTTGCAACAGAGTTTGGATCTGTATCTCCCTAAACAATTCTAAAATGAAGACAATAGCTTGGTTTTTAATGAAGGCATACTGTTAGTTGCAGAAGACGTGCAATACCAGAATTTGTTTTTTCAGGTACAGCTGAATATACATCAACTTCATAATGTTTAAAATACATATCAAGAAATAAAAAGGTTATTCTATTTCAGCAATTCTAGATTGAACCTATTATTATTTATCATCCAAACTGTAATATATTTTTTCTTTTCCAAAAGGAGGCCTCTAATCACAGCATCTTGGAAAGAGTTATTGCTGTGGTGTTTCAAAGCCTGTGATTATCTTTTGGCTAAGATAGTGTTGTGTTTATGCATACCATATTCTGCTGGTTCATACATAGAAAATAATATTTCAAAGTGTCAAATGGAACAATTCCTTTTAAGTTTGAAATCAACACACTTAGTCCTTCATTATGCTGTGTGGAATATATTTGATTCCTGGCAGAGAAAATAACATGTTACTGTAAATGTTTCAGGCAAGACCAGTATGGAAATAGCACTGATTTAACATTTTAAAATTCAGTAGCAGCCCTAGACTTTCCATATTCAAGGCTTCCACTGATTTAGAAATGGCTGGAAACACATGGAATGAATGTAGAGACTTAGGAACGGTCTCTTTTTTTTTTTTTTTTTT
>VZTG01005248.1:6043116-6076676 GCA_013397845.1 Melanocharis versteri | reverse complement strand
TTTTTTTTTTTTTCTGAAATAGTATATTCTATAGGCAAAAAGAATCAGTAGCAAACAACTAAACAAGTAAATTTTAGTGTCAAGATTTCTCTGTTTTGTAGAAGATATCAATGTGGAGTATTTCTATCAGTATCAGCTACTAATATCTTCTTTTTAGCATATGCATTATGATACAGGAGAATTGTGCACACAATCATGTGCTCACTTGTACAAGTCATGAAGTGGGAAAATACAATTTCTTGAACATCAAAACCGACTCAGAGTTTAAACAGGGGTAAGGGAAATGTTATATTTGAAGTTATAAGAGAAATTTCCAAGAAAATGAGAAAAAAGCTGATTTCATTAACAATAGGAAATTAAAAAAAAAAAAAAGACTGACCTGAAGCTGTGTAAAAATCTGAGGGAAAGGAAGAAAATACATGGGGTTTTTTCTCACTTGTATTGACCTTTAGGTCACTGTCTAGCATATCAAAATATCGAAAGTGCTAGTATAGATTAACTGATAAATCATACCAGTAGAGTATGGTTGTAACATCATGTCATTACTGCTGTAATATCATAACAGTTGCCATTAGACTCATGAATTTTGAAGAATTACCATCTGTTTGTTTGTTCCTCATATACCACAGAAGAAATCACATTAAAATTACAATGCTCAGAGAAGCTGGGCAGGCTCCAGAAATGGATGCCCCACGCCTGGAAGTGCTCAAGGCCAGGCTGGGTGGGGCTTTGAGCAACCTGGTCTCATAGAAGGGGTCCCTTCCCATGGCAGGACGTTGGAAATAGATGATGTTTAAAGTCTTTTCCAACTCAAACCATTCTATGATTCCATGAGGGATACTTGCTCTTTAGAGGTGCTCATGGCAGCTTTACTCTTTTCATGGGCAACACACTGTGGCACAGCTGATGCAACAATTGCACTTAAAAGCCCAAATCCCATAGCTTCTGAAGAAAATGAAAATTTAAATTTAGAAAGGAAATGAGATGGGGGAACAAAAGCAAAATCCAGAGCCCTGAGATACACAATTTATACAATACACAGGAAGAATCAGGTACTTCAGGAAAAAAATTCCTGCAGAGTCAACATAGTGAGAAAGTGCTGCAGAGGGTGTTTTTCTAACATGGTCCAGCTTGTGGCTTGAGCTGGAGCCTGATAATATTTCTGCCAGGATGACTCCACTCTGCCTTCCTGCAGAGGAGCAAAGGAAGACTGCACCTGCTCACCAGCAGAAAATGCCCTACCTTCCCCACCTGCTTTGCTGTGTGGTCAGAATCCTACCAGCTCCTGTTGTAGGATTTGACAGGAGAAGCTGAGGTGGCACAAGGGAGGTCCAAGTTAACCTTCCTGGCTAATGGAACTGCACAAATCCTCCCCCTCTCTAGGCATCTCTGAGTTGTAAAAAGTCTGTACTTCACTCAGCCCTTACGTTCCTCAGGCCTCCCATGAAAGGTGAAGCCCCAGTCCCCTCTGACAAAAGAAGAGGTCAAATGTTGATTCAAATCAAGGCCAAGTGATTTTAGCCAACAGTTCAACAGATATGAGATTTAGATAGAGAGTTGCATGCCTGCATCCAAATTTTTCCTGCTCTTGACGGGAATTAAATTCACATTTTTTACTCAGTAAGGTCAGTCTAAAACCATTAAGTTATAATATATTTTTTAAAAGAGATAAAGCAGTTATTTGTCTTTGCTCGGCATATTAGAGGATTAACTGGAGTGAGAGGAAGAGTGAACAATCATAAGGACAATCGATTCTCTGACCCAGTGATAAAAGCATTTTTTGGAGAATGAAATATGTTTTATTCCCCATTTTTAAGAGGGATATGAGCTTTTTGTAACCCCTGCCTCTATTTTTATTTAATAAAAAGTGCATTAACGTTTTATACAAAGAAGCATAATACCTACACATTGAAACACAAATTTGCAACCCATTTTATTTCCTTACCAGGCATATTCAGTGAGCTCTAACTGACCCAAAGGCATGAAAATAATATAATTTTAACAAAGTGGTAGTTCATATTATGATTACAGAGGAGTATGCAAGATTCTTGTAGTAATAAGAATGTACATTCAGTGGAATAAAAATCTTTTTATTTTGACTCTTGAACCATTTATGTGTCTCCTCTGTGGTATTTCTGTGCCACATATGCTTGATCTAATTTTTGAACTATGCAGATATAGCAGGCCATTTTAAGTATCTACTGTACATCACCTTCATCGTGGTGAAATGAGACCAGATACGATGCTTCTAAAATGCAACTGAGCATTCTCTCACTTATAAGTCAATTGTTTGCTGGAAATCAATCAAAATACCTACTCCAAAACAAGGACGTCCCCACTAGCTTTTGCTGAAGTAAAGACACCAGAGTAGACATTACCATACCTTGTCTGATGCAGAAAGTCTGGGACATATTATTCTTAAATTTCCTACTCCCTCATTATTATTTTTGATCTTTACTACCTGCCTCCATCCCCATTTCCTCCAAATGATTTATTGGTAGATGGCCTAATAGGATAATAGAGGTCTACAGAAATCTGCAAACCTGCTCTAAACAGTAATAACGTCAGGTTGTTTTGAGGTTAGGAGGAACACAGGAATGCAAAGAATTTAGTTAACAAATCTTTTCATAGTGCTAGCAGAATAGACTACCTTTAATAAGAATCTATCACCGATAATTACTTTCCAGCCCGACTAAAAGTTTTGTATGTCAGAAATGGTAGAACAGGATTGTTTATCTATTATGATTATATGGAGAAATAAAAATATTTTCAGTGATCAGACTAATCACTTCTGTACAGATGTAAAGGCAGAATTAATGAAAAAAAATAGAAAATATATGTGTTTACTTACTGAAGTAATTGCCGTGAAGAGTTGACTTCAGCTAATGAGCTATGACACAAGTCATAACTTGAGAGAGAAGAAAAAGAAAGGAAAAAACCCAGAAATCTGAGTGATGTTAGTTGATAACAACAGAATTCAGACACTCAGTTTTCTTCTTATGTATTTTCCCCAAACTACGTGTCAGTTATATAGAACTAAACTGTGCACAATAAGCAGAGGACTTCTAGGCCTCATTACATCTCAAGTTTCCCAGTTGCAAGGACACATATTCACTAGTCCACCCTTAGAAAAAGGAAACATGCTTTTTCTCTGCTCTTAATTGGCGCCACTAGCACTTTAAAGACCTATAAGGTTATGGCAGCTGCACAAGTCCTTTGGAATAATTCTTCCAGCAGTTGGCTTCTCTGTGCTCTGTTTGAGCAAGTAACAGAAAACAACGAGGTTGACTCCTGAAGCCTATTTTCTCAGTCTAGTAGTTTCTCCAACAACTACTGGATAACGATTTATTGGGAATCCCAATTCCATCTGCTTTTTGAATTCCAGCAATGAGACAACATTTTTGTGAACTTTTTTTCCTTTATTAACTCTCGCAGTATTTATTTAATCAGTACTTCTTCCTCCCCCTTTCTCTCTATTTTTAAATTAATAAATGAGGTACAATTTGCTGCTCCTGGAACTTACAGGTGAGCTAGGCAGAAAAATATACCTATTCCTTTTCATCTGCATCACCTACTCAGAAACAAGTTCTTGTAAATGGACTAGTTAGCGTTGCTTCTTCATACTGTCTAGAGCAGTTGGTTATTCTTCTGAGTTCAAGACACATAAGAATTTGATGCATTTTCAGCCTCCTTAGAAAAGAATTTGGAGTGAGAGGGTAAATGGAAGGAGTGTCAATTTCCCACCCTTATGTTCAACATAATTCAGAAAAGCAGACATCTGGGAGTTTTTGCAGTGATAGACTAACATTGTAAATAGCTATCCTTAAGTAGCAACATACATATCACATTTAATTTAATGAAAATAAAAATATTATTTACGAATTTTAAATCATGCTTCAAATACTTCTAAATCCTGGTCTTTCTCCTATTATTCCTAGACAGCAGCAATTTGTTTTAAATTAAATTTGAACTAAGTAAATCTAATATATGCCATTCTTTAGTGCTCTCTTGCTATTTGCAGTACCTGTTCTGCCACTGTTAAGATTCTCCTTCTGACCTGAGTGACTGCCTTCCTTCTTGTCTGAGTGCCAGCTAAGCTCTGAAAGTTAACCACAAGATGCTGTACTTTGGGAACTGGGCAACTCAGTAGATTTCTGCTATAGCCACTATTAAAACACACTTTAATTTCTCTTGTGGACCAGTCTGTCTAGTGATGTACAACCAGAAGATGAATGTCTCTGATAGAGTATCAAAACTGGCTCTTTCCCTAAGAACATACATAAAATATTCTGTTCTGCCAATAATGTTTTGGAGCACAGACAGGAAACAGTAAGCAGTTAGCAAGAAAACAAAAATTGGTGTAACCCCCTCTCAGAGATAATGAAGGCATATGATCTCCTAGGAAAAACAATTGATATCTAGGGGTTTATCACAGTAATTAATTTTTCTAGGCAGAAACTAAGTCCAAACTCTCAAGTCTGCTCCACAGAAGAGATGACAGATTATTCTTTGCACAGCTAATTGCAACAATGCTATGTAGCTACAGCAACAGGGTTAGATAAAGTCAGAAACAAAGTAGGGTAAATGGGTGAAGTGCCCTGTATTTAGAAACATTCTTTACAGAGACTGGAAAGGCTTCTCTTCAGAAACAGTGTTGTGGACTTTCCTGTTACTTCACAGTCAAACCTAACTAGCTATGGTTAAAACCAGCAGAACTGATAGGCTTTGCTGTATAGCTGTTCTTCTGCTGCCTAGCATCTTATCATTTACCATATTGCTTAGGAGGAATCCCCCATGGAGTTCTCTATGGCAACAAATATCAACAGAAATGTCAAATGAAGGATCACAGCACATGAAAGGATGTATTTGACGTGCTGTACTGATTTGGTTTTGGATAAAAACAGTCTGGTTTTTATTTTAATGCAAAATATGATGTAAAGTCCCAGAAAAGTAAAAAACTTTGTTTTGTTTTAATGGGCTTTTTATCTACATGTGTTACCTGTGCACACCCATTATCATGCTGAGCAGGAAATAACCCCTTGCAACCTGTTGATGACCCCTTTTGATACTTCTCTAATCCCACTGCTCAAAAATGTAATGAAATACACCATGCTGTCACAGAAATCACATATTTGAAATTAAAAATAATCTTGGGGAGTTTACACGCCTTTGGAGTTTTTGTCTGGCAAAATCTGTGGAAAACATCAATATGGTGGTACGAAAGGAGAACCTTTACAAAGGACTGTTGGACAAACTTGTAGAAGTGTTCAGGTACATAGAAAATGTTTAGGTACCTAAAAAGCATGGGTGATACATGGAGTTTCCAAAAATTTTCTGATTTTCACTGATTTAAAGGAAAATTCTCTTCACAGGTTCCTTTGAAGATACATCTTGTAACTCCAACTGCAGTTAAACACTTTTGAAAATCCCTTTAGATACCAGTTTGACACTTTAGGCACTTAAATTATTTTAAATTCTTGCTCTACATCTCTAGCAAACTACGAGGAAAAGGAAGTGGGAAACAAGGCAAAAACAGAAACCAGGAACTCAGGGATTTTTCCAAAGGTTACTTGACATTCGTCGTTTATAGAGCAAGTGTGCTCTTCTCGGGTGTCTCAGATGTAGTAATGGGGATAAGCATTGCCACAACTCAGTTTTGGCCATCCAAATCATCCATTTGCTAAGGCATTCTCTGTAGCCTTTATCATCAGCAGGTTGGAGTAAACTCCTGAAGAGGGTGGTTCCTCAGATGGAGTGTTTTCAGTGCTGGGATCCTGGCTGGCTATTTCACCTAGCTAAAGCAGGCAGTGAAAGTTCCACAAAGTCAATAGACCCTATAACATGTATTTTTAACTATTAGGCTACAATACAAGACTACTATTGTAACAATAGAATCTATTTGAGAATTTCCAATTGCGGGCAAAGCAATTCAGCGTAGCATGGTAATTTTTGATGCATGATTTAATTATTAAGGACCACCAGCATTATATTACCCATTAATATAATTGAAAGCATATTTTGACTTCCTCTCAAAGTGGAAAAGCTCATTTTAAATTCCATCAACACTAACTTGGTATTCTCTGTTCATATTTAATATATTTTAGATTTAACATAAGTTCCCCTGTGTGAAAATTCAGAGTTGACCATAGGGTTACTGTGTGTGAACTAAAATACACATAAGCCTTTTGTCTTTTCATGGATGTAACTATTTTATTTCTTCTTAATCCCAATTCTTTCATTACAAATCAAAATAGGGACAAAATTTTAATTATGAGTTTAACTGCATAATGAACTGAAAACCTAATCTTAGTTCTACAGCTTTTCGCATGGAGTCCTATACATCTCTAGAACTTCATTACAAATAGAAGTAAACAGTCCACAAGTGACCCTGTATTTGCCTCTGCTGAATTCCACTATATTCTTTCAGCTTTTGTGTCTTGAAAGCATAACTATTTCAACATAACTAGAGAATTGGATGAAAATGGAAGCCCTGAGTAAGCCTTGAGTAAATAACATATGTTGCTGAGTGATGGGAAATAAGAATTTTACTCAAATGCCAGTAATATATACAAGGGTCCAGCCGGCTTCCTACAGGTATCAGAATGACTATTTAAGTATTTCCCAGAACAGATAAAACTCCATGAAGACATTATTAAGGGTATTATGTCTCATAATACTCAACTCATTTTGCTAGAATATAGAGAATGTATGAAAAAATATATTCTGCTCCCTCTCCTGCTTTAGAAGAAGAACAAATTTGAACTTAGATCCTTTGTTTCAGATGAACGGCTTAAGAGTCTTTCCTTACAGAAAATTTCAAATTAGGTATGTGTGAGATGTCTTATATGCAGCAGTGAAGTATTGTGGAGATTAGAATACACAAGTAGATAATCTGAGTTCCAGTATTTATACCTGCAAATTATCTACATAAAGCAGAAAAGCAATGTCTTCATAGATCCAACAGAGATTTTGGAGCTGCTAATTCAATCCCTGCACAGAAAAAGAAGAGCAAGACAAGGTTGGACGCATTTGGGCGAGGTAGGTGGGGTTCGTTGAAGTATTGATTAAAAATGTAACATTTTTTAATCCTAAATTGGGCAAGTATGCTGCCTTCTGAAATGCTGTATGAGAAGCATGAAGTACTACAGCTTCAATCCCAGCAACTTTGAGAACCCAAGATGTGTGTTTGATAGGGGTTTTTTTGTGAATTAACCATTCACTAAGGAAAAACCAATCATTGAACTCCACTGTGGCTGCCTAGTATCCCAAGAATACCGATTTGATATTTTCTGATACTGGTTAGCTGCCATTCGTCTTGGGATAGCTTTCAATGAGTGATGCAACTGTGAATTATGTAAACACAAATGTAGTAACAAATGTCTCTTGCTAATGTTGATTGTTTCTTAGTAATTGTATGTGTAATTCCTGTAATTACAATGTTATTTATTATGCTAATTTACTACAGAGTTCCCATTAATTATTTCTAAATGTGATTGGACTGCTTGCTATTTCTGACACTTGATGCAGCTAGGAATGACGTGGACCACATTTTAATTAATGTTGCTCTTGTTTTTTAAGTGCTCTACTGTGTGCTTCTTATATTGCAAGTTTTTGTGGGTTTTTCTTTTTTCTGCCTTTCCTTGTGAAGTAGCTTGTTGTAAAGATGCAGCATAGAACAAAGGCATTTGCCAAGGCTTTTTTTAAAAAGCAAGCAAACAAACAGATGGAGCCTTAAAAAAATTGTGTACATATATGTATATAGATCTATTTATCTCAGAAACCAGATACAAATTACACATGTAAGGTCTGATTCTCGAGTTTGAAAACGGTGAATTAACCTCTTGGGAAAAGTACTAGAGGTTATACTGAGCACTCTATTGAAAGGGTAGGGAGGGAGTGCACATCTTGATTGATTCTCAGTTAACTGGGAAAAGAAGCAAAAAAGAGAAACTGCCTAAAGGCATTGCACTTTTCCATGTCTGATCCCGATTGTTCTTCAGGAAGTTATCTGGACAAGAAATGCGTTAAAAAACATCAAGAAAGAAATCAGCAAGGCTGGACAAGCAAGGATAAGTGCAAGAGGTGAATGACAGCTAAAAGTAATCTGAACGACTACAAATGGTAGTTTTAACTGAAAGGATCTTAAAGTGTCTTACTAAGCAAAAAATATTTCTGGCCTCAAAAGCCCCAGAAGACCATCTCCACGGCAGGCCAATCTATTTAAACGGAAAGGTCAGACTGTCAAAGAAACTAAACTGCCTCACAGAGCTGGAGAGCAGATGATGAACTGGGAGGTAATTTAATGAACTCCTCCAACCTCCCGTCCTTCGACATTTCACACTTGGCTCCACAGTTAGCAGTGCAACAGATATGAGCTCACTGAGTTCCAGGCACAAGTAATTATCCTGAGAAGTAAAGGGGGCAAAGCAAGCTTCAGACACTTTGTGCCATTAGGAGAACTTAAGTTTCATAAATAGTTGACTTCCATAATCTGTTCACCTTTTCAGAGTTGTCTGGTTCTTCCTTGAAAAACAATGACCTTTGATGCTGCATACTGTGTTTGCTGCTGGTACACAGGGAAGAGCAGAGCCCTTGGGGTAGAGCCTTCAGCTTTTTCTCCCATCCCATAATTTCTCTGGTCAGGGATTATATCTGGTCACTTGGGACAATGAATATTGATCCCAGCATTTCCAGATACAGCTCAGAAGCAATTATGTTTCTAGCTGACTGTATAGTCCGTTTACTCATAAGAAACGTGCAATGAGAAGCACACAATGAGAAGTAATTTTTTTGGTACAAAAAATTGAGGTCAGTGACCAAAATTTGTTTTTTTTTATAATTCTCTCCTGTGAACTCTGATACTGCTTTTCAGGTTAAAAATTTCCTCTTCATCAAAATTAAAAATTATGAAAGTTCAATTAAAAGTGAATTTTTATAACTACCACACTTTCTCATTCAATGGACACAAATATACTTGAAAGATACGTGTGATTATAATAAATTTTTGATCAACTACTACAATGAAATTAACAGTGACATATTATCTAGCGTGAACTAAGTATCTGCTAGAGTGCAATACTTAGCTACTGTGATGAAATAAAAGCATAGCTAGGAACACAAATTTCAAATACTTTCAGCAATCTCAGACAATGTTACTATCTCAGATTCCTGTGTAATTTAAAATATTCAAAACTTTTGTTGAAACAATTGCAAACATTTATGTGTTATTTTTAAACTGACTCCGCATATCCTCTCCTATTTACTGCTTGTTTGTAGATTTTAGCGATTGTGTTTGTTTAGGAACTATTCATTTTCTAAGTAAAAATATCATTAGCACTACCCTTCAAAATGTGAACTGGGAAAAAAAAAATTGAAGAAACATCGAATTTATTAAGTTCTGAACCTTCTGACAAAACCTAATCATTCATGCTACAAGTATTTTGGTGCCTTATGAAATGGTGCAAAAGCTAGCCTTCAGAACAATGAGAAGCATAAGAAACTGAAGCTTTATATATTCTTCTCCTAAAATGTATACAATTAATAAAATTTGTTAAGAAAATGAAAAAAGTTTACATTTTCTTTCACAAAATAGAGTCAAAATGTAATTAGAAGTGATCCAAATTAATAAAGATTTTTTTTTAATATGTATTAATATGGGTTGGGACCATGATCAAAACTGTGTAGCACAGTTCCATGCAGTCACTCACATCAGAGCAGTTTTCACCATATGAAAAAAGGACAAGGGTATCTGAAAAGAAATCAACTGTAATTAGAAATTGCAGCATTGACAAGGTCAGAGCCACCAAAAAACAAGTTGAATGTTATATGCTTCAGCCAAACTGGCCCTGAAGTACAATGAGATCTCCTGCCTTCCAGAAGTGCCTATGAGGAAAAATTGAGCTTCACCTCATAAGACCAAAAGCTTGCTTTCTGAAGACTGACTGAACTGCAACTCATCTGCTTGTTCCTCTGTCTGCTGACAGAGCTGTTATGAATATTTTGATCAAATAATCAATTAATTCATATAAATTATTTATGATTATAAGCTATAAGTAGAAAATTGTGAAGTATCAGGCATAGAAATATCAGAAGTGCTGTGTTTGGAATGTGTAACTGCAGAAACCTTGCCAAGAAGTTACTGGACCTTTATGTTTTAGTTAAGAAACCATGGAGATCGTCATGCTCACCAGTTGTGCTGCTTGGAAACCCACTACCCTTCCCATCTTGATTTTAATATCAAGGATTCCAACCCACAGACCTCAGAAGAAATAGCCAATGATTGTTTTAGGATGAGAATATTGATGAAGTTATAAACTATTGGAACCAATCAACGTAAAGGTTAAATTTAAGAGTGGGCATAGTATGCAAAAGAACTTATGTAACGATGATTTAGCAGAACAAGTATATAAAACGAGTTTTGTTTGTTGAGTGGGACAAGTTTTGGAGGAACTATCCCCCGTGTCCCCAGCGCCTCCAATAAAGAAATATCTGCTTATTTGCATCAAATTGTTATTGGATTTCTTTGGTTCTGTTTGTTGACAGAGCTGCCTATGAAACATGTGCCAAGAAGTTTATAGCCAAGCATTTTAAAATCAACCAAAATAGGTGTGCTGCACCAATCTGGCCTCAGAAACTCCACTTCTAATTGCTAAATCCACTAACTAAATTCCAGTTCACTTAACTATGGCAGTTCTAAAGCTACTTCAGGGGGAAAACAGGCAAGGATAGCAACTCTGTTATCCACCTCAGGGCAAACTATTCCCACCTGCAAAAAAAAAAAGTCTATAGCTCTCTGTCTGCATTCTTCTTTTCATATGGCACATTGGCTGTTATAACAATCTGCAGGGAGACAGGATATTCAATCAGCAAATTCAATTTTCCCACTTGCGGGGAACAAGGGAGGGAATTAGACTATATTTGCCTAACATAGTGTGCTGATTATGAGCCCTAGAGGGGTTTATAGACCCTGTTGACCACTCCTGCTGAATGTTTTGTATGAGACAGTGATTCTGCAACCACGGGTTCCTCTAAACACATTAACTTCTGCTCAGTCCAACATGTCCATTCTGCTTATCAGTTTTCCTAAGATTCTGCTTGTAGACTTGCATTCCCTAAGAGTCTTTGCAGCACATCACAATCCCACCTAATCAGTAGGAAATATTATTCAACTGCGTTTTAGGATTTGAAACAACAGGCCACAGGGCAGCAAGGTATAGGAGAAAGAAAAACTTACCTTGTAAAAATACCTCAATTTCATCTAACCCAAATTATTATATAAACTACATAGGGGTTTGGGAAGGCTGCTAGAAGTAGGACAAAATGGAAGTGAAATTTGGCTGTCCCAGGTGGATGTGGATAAAGCCTCCAAACCATAGAAAGATAAGTTTTGCATGCCATCTTGAGTGACAGAGGGGAGTTCAGATGTAGAGAGGAAGACAGAAGAAAGATGACTCTGACATGTGAACCACAAACCACAGAATCACAGAATCAATTAGGTTGAGAAAAACTCTGAGATCATTGAGTCCAATCTATGATCTCACACCACCATGTCAACTAAACAATGGCAATAAGCGCCACATCCAATCTTTCCTTAAACACCTCTAAGGACAGTGACTCCACCACCACCTTGGGCAGTCCATTCCGATGTATAATCATCCTTTCTGGGAGGAAATTCTTCCTAATGTCCAACCTAAACCGCCTCTGGTGCAGCTTTAAGACTATGTCCTTTTGTACAATTGCTGGTTACTTGGCAGAAGAGGCCAAACCCCACCTGGCTACAGCCTCCTTTCAGGAAGTTGTGGAGGGCAGTAAGGGCCTCCTCCAGGCTAAACAATTCCAGCTCACTCAGCTATTCCTCATAGGACTTGGGTCTAAACTTTTCACGAGCTTTGTTGCCCTTCCCTGGACACGCTCCAGCACTTCAATGTCCTTCTTGCAGTGAGGGGCCTGGAACTGGCTGCAGTACTAAAGATGTGGCCTCAGCAGTGCCACATAGAGCGAGAGAATCCCTTCCCTCCAGTGATCCTGTGGGCCACGCTATTTCTGGTACAGGCCAGGATGCAATTGGTACAGAGGCCATATACAAATAATCACATACGTATTTTCCCATGTATTTGTCTGTAAAATCAGATCACACCTAATTGTAAGTTCACCTGGGCAGATGTAGCGGTAATTTGGTATGTCTTGTAGCTGCTGATGTGTCACAGTCACACGTCAGTCACACTATAAGTGACTGTCAGTACTATCTGTTCTATTCTCTCTGTTCACTGAAGTGCCAAGGGAAGCTTTTGTTGCCACCACAGGGCTCCCTTGCTACCCATGGTCTGTAGGAACTGGCTGGTGAGCCGGCAGCACCCCTTTCCTCAGCTGCCTGCTCTGACCCATGAGCACTCTCAGGGGTGCTCATTAAGGGGGAGACTTCTGACAAGGCTTCCAGCTTTTGTACACCTAGTACTGGCCCACTGACATGAGCTCTCTTGCCTTGCTGTTTGATTAGGAAAGGTTTTAGGACAAGATATTTTTGCTAGCATGTCTTTTTGAGAGAAGATGAGATTGCATGTTAGAATGAGAGAATGTACAACAGCAAGCCTACTCCCACAGTGCTAGGTACATCATAATATGGTTTACAAGATTTTCTTCCATCTTTGCACTATTAGTATCTTCAGAGGGCTAAGTACTAGCCTCAGCTGTATTATATGTAAGACAGGTAAATTTAAGTGACTAATTTATCACAGAAGTCTTATAAAACTATAGATGCTAAAAAATAAAACGCCTCTTGAAATTATAGTTATTGTGGTGTATGAACGAAAGAAAAATTACAAACAACACTGTAAGATATTGTAGCAAGAACATTGGTAGACAATGAAGAATGTATTTGTTCTTTCAGATGGATATGTTTGGTTATTTCTTCTTAATAAGCATGAGAATTGTATTATATAGAGAACAGAGATCTCTCATAGAGAGCATGTGGAAAAGCATACAGAATTTTCAGTTTACATGTAAATATCATTGGTATACTTCATCTGGATTATAGAGTTTGGGCAAGCAGTAGGCAACAGTATACAGCCTATAGCTGGTCACTTTACAGAAGGTTCCTCCTGCAGGCTCTCTCCCCGGGCTCTGAAGCATCAGTACACTCGTTTCAACAGGTGGAATGGAGACTTGCTCCCTCTTGTGTTACCTTATTGCTCTGTACTTAAACCCCTTTAAAACTGGAATGTGCACTAACATTTAAGCTACTGTATAAACCCCACCTCTAACTCACTAAGAGCTATGCTTCCCCCAAGAAGAGATTTTGCACAGTGATGGAATGGGGGCTGTCTAAGCTGCTGAAGCAGAGGAGGCATTTGCTCAGATCTCATCCTGTGCCGGTTTTTTCCCTCTGGCTGGGTCTCAGCAACTCACTGATCCGCATGCAAAAGCCACAAATTGCCCCATGCACCTTGAGGGAGGATGAGGGAGCCACCTCCTTCGTGCATGGCATGGTGCTGTGACAACGAGTGTCTGGAATGGGCTGGGGACAAGGATCAGAGCTCAGCCCAGAAGGTAAGAGGATGGTCTGAACAGGGACACAGTGCCTCATACACCACTCTGGATTCCTTCATGGAATAGACTGTGTCACATTTTGTGCATCCTGTGAAAGAAATCTGTAACCAGGTAACATGGAGCATTGATCAGCGTTTGAACCAACTGAAAAGCAGAAATCTATGGAGGGCAGACAATTGTATCATTCTTCAAGGCAAAGGGATGTGCTCTGTAAAAGGAAAGCAGTGTGAAAAAGTCATCAGGCAGAGCAAGAAGGAAAGTAAAAGCAAGAAAAAACTTCAATAGGAGATAGATAGATAGATAGATAGATAGATAGATAGATAGATAGATAGATAGCAAAACCAAACAAAAAACAAACAATCACCAAAAAACCCCCACAGAACCCAAACCTTTTGGTAGCTACCAAGGGTTTGGACAGTCTTTAAAATAAAAGAAATAAATTTATTCCACAGAACTACATATATATGACTGGGTAAATTTATTTCTAAGCTAGGAAGATTGCAGGGAAGACCTCTGCCAAATCCCAGTGAGCAGATTTGTCATAAAAACCTTTTATTACATAGTCTTACTCAGCAGGGCTGAGGTTTCTTTCCTTAGAAGGAAGAAAAAAAGTAATGCGGGAATAGATGCTTTTAGTGGAGAGCTGTGTTTTAACAGACGGATAAGGTAGAGGAAGAAACAGACCCTTTGATACAGGATTTTATGTATATCTAACGTCCATGTGAGATATTTGGATGCAAAAAATCTGCATTTTTCTGCTGTAAAGCTCCTGACCAGCCCCACAGGAGGTCAAGTGAGCAATAAATCATCCATTATGAAATTTTCTGTGACCCTCATCTGTGGGTGTAGGTATACTTTACGTGTCTTACAGTACATTTAAGTAAGGAAAAGAGCTTTTACTCAGTCACAGAGAAGGACATAATTTATGCAACATAAGTAGTGCAGGAAGAGAAAAAAATAACCCATTCTTACTATGTGAGCATAGGGTCTGCCTTTTGACATATTTTCATCAGAGTATGACAGTGAACAGCTAATGTTTTGAAATACCAATACTTTCTAGCCAAGGGTTCAAAACAAGAAAACGCCTTTACTATATTCAAATCAAATGCTAAAAACACATAAAATTACTAATAATTCAGAGTTTAATGCCAGAAAGGGGAAAATACTACAAAACATTGATTTTTCAAGCCTTGAGGCAAAAAACCCACTATTAAATCAGAAGAGATGATCACTAGTAACTAAGGGAAGACAACTTACTGAACTGATCACATAAAAGTATATTTCCATCTTTTATCATAATTAATTACCTAATAATCTGAAATATATAGGTGAAAGGTTTCACTTCTTCAGGAGGCAAATATTTCTGATGCATCATTTTCTGAGATTTTAACAGTATCAGAGTTCTACTGTTTATTTCTTGCAAAGCATGGACAGACTACAAATGGAAAGAAGGTTTGAAGGTACAAGACAGAAAATGCAAACAGGGCAAGAAATAGAAATTGTATCTAACTTGGCTTAGTGTAAACTGAACTTACCAGGAGTAGCTCTTTGGGCCTGTGTTACCTTCAAGTAACACAAATGACCTACAGAGCAGCACTACAGAAAACAAATCAAACCTGCTGATAATGCAGAAGTCCTTAAAACTGAGAGCCCAGTTATTTCAGTAAGTAAAATTAAAAAGCAGTAGTAAATAGGCAAATGATGCAATTTACACTGAAGTGATGAATATCAAGTTTAAAAGCAAACAAGCAGCCATCTGTGAGTGACCTAAATCCAAACTCAAACCTCAGACATGTACTCTCATTGCTGTACAGGTGAGGAAATACACAAAAGTTCCCACAGAAGGAAAAAATTCTTGCTCTAGAGACAGATAGTCATGCGGGAGGTAATTTCATTTTAGATGTGAAAAATGATGACATTCTTTTTTTGACATGTATAGTAAATGGATTTCTTGCAACCCAAATTCCTGCAGCTATGGTAGGGACAAGTTGCTGTCAATTTTGTCTTTGAGAGACAAGACCTCCTCTGAATGCTTCTCTTCTGAGTTCATCAGATAGGGAGCAGGTAGAAGGTTTATCACAAAATTATTTTAGCCTTTGATGAAACTGAAGGAAAAGCAACTTTCTGACCCCTCATCAGTACAGCTGGATTGTTGCATCTTTGGCATACACGTCAGCTGTTGTCACATAAGTTGACGTAGAACTCCAGGTGCTTCAATTTTCAAGTGGTTGGAGTATTTTATTGCCATAAACCGTATTTTCTGTGTTGGGTTTCTTTATTTGATATCTCAATGAATTATAATAGACTCTTATAGCCCTGAGTGTCTGATGATTTACCAGAAGACCTAATAACATGACTGAACTGCTTAGAAGATTGAAAATTTTATGCTAAATGACAATAAAATAAATATAAACATTCTGTGATATAAGCTAAAAAAAATTTATTAGTATATATTCTTAAAATATATGGGGCTCAAGGATGTGACTCTACATTTAGTATGTTCTACCTTTAAACAGGAAAGCTTAAAAATATTAATTCTGAATGAGGTAGACAGTTTTCAGCACAGAAATAACACTTGTGCTCATTATTGGGAATGAAATGAGAAAAAGTATAATGCAGCTCCTCTTTATCTTACCTTACTTCAAAACAAACGAGGCTAACGCTCTGGACCCATCCAGATAACAACAGCTGGAAAATGTTCTAGGCCAATTTTTTCATTAGATAAATAACTGTAGGTTTGAACACAGAGTCAGTTTTCTCAATAGAAGACTGTAAACTGTTCTCCAGCGTCTGCTGGCAGAGTGTGAGA
This sequence comes from Melanocharis versteri, assembly GCA_013397845.1. NCBI lineage: Eukaryota > Metazoa > Chordata > Aves > Passeriformes > Melanocharitidae > Melanocharis > Melanocharis versteri. Next base: position 6,060,322 of record VZTG01005248.1, on the reverse strand, counting down.
CACTGGTTAGAGAAGCAGTAGTATTTTAAACTTCTAGTGGAGCTTCTCTCTGGGCAAATAGACCAATACCATTCTTGCACAGACAAGAACTGGCATGAATGATAGGAGATTGAGAATGTGCTTTCCCTGTCAAACGGCTTGGTTCCCAGGGGTCTGATTCCTTGGTCCATTCCCTATGTAACTTGGTTCATTCCTGAATTCTCTTTTGAAACAAACCGACTAGCTGCTTTTGGATATAATCTAGATGTAGAACTCTCATTACTTTGCTCTAGGGACTATTCTGTGTAGGAAAAAAGGAATGAAACTGCACAAAATTCTGCCTACTTCACCATGCCTTAGCCTATAAGCCCTACTCTGATTCTTCAGATTTCCTCCACGAAAGGAAAATAGATACTTATGTGCTGCATATGCTTAATGTTATACCTGAAACACAAAAATATAACTTCTGAAAGCCAATGAAAAATACTAATTATCAAGCACTGCATCTTCATCCTGAGGCCAAGGTTGTATCACAGGAAATCTGGAAGATACTTTTGTCCAATACAGTGCAGTGTAACAGCACTCCATGATGAAGGGTTCATCACTCATATAGACACAGGAGAATCTGCAGCTCTTGGCTTGGAGGGCTGGAATCACTCCTGGACAGTACATCTTTAGCAGTGTAAGTATAGTCTGTGCGTTTGTCACTGAGCCAATGACTTCCACAACTTCTGTTGGTATCTGATGCCTCCATTCAAGAATAGTCAAGATAATCTCTTCGTGGCAGAATTGCAGGAATGATTAAAAGAGTAACTAAAAGTCACATTGTGAAAGACTCCAGAAATTCTATCTCTTTAGCTTAACAAGATGAAGGTTAAAAGGCAGCCTCATTACAGCCTATAAGTAGTCACAAAGAGACCAGAGATGTCAGCGTGCCGGCACATCTAAGCAGAAAGTAGAATATAGATATATTCAGGTTAAGAGAAAAAAAAATGGGGATTTTTTTTTTTTAATAGTGAAGATATTAACCTTTGGAACGTATTACTGAGTGCTAGATTTATCACTACTCAGATTTCTTAAACGGAGATAAGATTTTATTTCATTTTTCCAGAGGACATGTCCTAGTTCAAACTGGAATTAATTTAGGAAAGTTCTTTCCTTTACAGAAGTTCAGGCTACATGACCCTTTCTTGATGGGTAATCTATGAATCTATTAATATAACAGCAAATAATGCTGACGACAGAACTCAACCAGCCATTTGTCCTGTTGATAGGATCCAACTTCTATAACATTTAGACTTATGCTGATAGAACACAGTTTTAATCACTAAGATTCTTCTTATGAGGCTGACTAACCTTTTTTTTTTATTGTATAACCCACAAAATAGCAGCATCCTAGTTCTGTTTTTCCTACACATAATCCAGATTTATTTCCATATTGTTACTAAGACTTGTGATATAATTACAATATTAAATCTATTTTAACACGTTTCTACTTTGTTATTTTTATCTCAATTGACTCTACTGATCACCTTCAGCACACTACCCTGTTTCAATTCAGGTTTCTGGCCTTAATATACTCTGTTGTACTAGTTATGTATTCCATTCAATAGCTCCCTTTTAATGACTTCTCTGTAGATCTAATCTACCACATGTAGAATCCATATTTTCTCTTCCTTTCACATTTTTATCCCAGCTTGCTAATTTCAGATTGTTCCTACATGATTGAAAATCATCCTACTGCATAGAAACTGAAGAATTTATGTCAATATGAGATTATTACTTAATCTGGCACATGAAAACAAGATTTTAGTTTATATGTATGCATGTCTTTACTCATAGCTTATCTCTGTCTCAGGGAGAAGAGTCAAAGAAGAAGCATGTCTGAGTTTTCAGCAGGAAAAAATTAAAACATGAAAAGTTTAGTTTACATGATTTAGAAAGGCATATGTTGAACTAATACAGAGATATCATTATCCTCCAACTTTCTTTCATTTCGTAACATGTAACTACAACAAATCAGTGTTTCACAAATCTCTTGACACAGCTCTTTGTTTTCGTCTGCCATATCTCATAACCCTCTATATGAAGGACAATATATATGAATTACTATTCTGCACATGGATTTGCTATTTTCTCAAGAAAATACATTAACTTTGCCATTTACTGGTATCAGGAAAAACAGAAAGAAGTTTTGTCTGGATAATTTGAAAACCCCCTTCAGTTTCTTTAATAAATATGGCAATCAGACTTGACGCTTCAGAAATTGGGACGGAGTGACTAGATTTTAATATTTGTTTTTTCTTATTTCACATTGTTCTATTCAAATAAACAAGGAAAGAAGGATCTAAATTTTTGCAGGAACAGTCCTTTTCTGTAACGGAGATTCAGTGCACGTACCCTCCTTGAGTTTCTGATTAGTTTTCCGTGACATTATTTTTGTAATATTTTTCATCTTGAAAAAGAAATATAATTTTAAATTATTTTGATTTTTTGATACAACTACTCTTTTTTCTCTAAATATATGCATAGGGTCCAAACCACTAAGATTTTTCAGTTATCAGTCTAGCACGTTGGGATGTGCATTATCTAAGATGCTGATTAAAACAATGTCTTTTTTTATTAGTGTATTTCTCTATAATTCTAACCATAAACTATAGGATATAAATATGACATATTCCATGACCTGACTACCCTTTTCAGATTAGAATAAAACATTTTTTTTCCTCAGATGCACATCTTGAATAGATTTCTCGCAAGGTTCATGTTCAGACAGTTTGAATTGCATTTCACCAAAGAATATTATCCATATTATGAACCATATTCTTTCTTTCCCTAGATGTATACTTCTCATCAGATGTATTTTGGATCAGTGCTGTCTTGCTTTGATTCCTATATTAGTTTTGAATTGATGCTGATTCAAATGACTCTGGCTTGGCCTTCGTCTGTGTTCCAATACTAGCTCTGCAAGAAGGCGAAAAAGTAGGGATTTATGACCTAATAGCATCAAAATTTTTTGATATGGAAATAGTACTGAGGGACTGAACCTGAGAGCTAAAATCGTAAGTATGGTTGATACCGGGCAAGTGTGGAACAAAGATTCTCTATCCCAGACCAGTTAACAATCTGAATATGATGATTGGTGCAGCTGATTTAGGTTTCTAGATTCTTCTGCAGAGACAAAAGCCTAAAGTGACTCCTATTATATGCCATTTCACTGCATGGTTAGTCAATGCTTACTCAGTTGCATGAATACAGTCCATTGCAAATTATAATGTGGGTTTTTTTCCTATATTTCCTAACTGTGATAATTATCAAGATTATGTAATGTCTTGCCCATGTGAAAAAAGATTCTAAATGGAATTTTTGTTGGTGGTTGATTTGGATAAATTATCTCCTGTACTCTTTTAGTACCACGCTCTCATCGACAGCTAGTTGGGTTTACAAGAAAAAGAAACCTCTTTTATCCCCAGATGTTCATCACTTCTGCCAAAATAAGAATTGTTTTAGTAGTTAATAAGAGATATAGAACAAGCAAGCTAAACTTATATCAACTCAATTGTCTTGAAGTCATAGGAAATTACTGTCTCCTTTAACATTTTGTATAAGATTTTAACCTAAGTATTTTAAACTAGGCGACACAGTTATTACTATTTCTCATTTAAAATTATGATATCTTTAATATTCTTGAGTGTGAAATGTTTGAGACATTAAAATGTACAAATTCAACTGTAAGTTGTATGCAAGCTAGATGGGCAATTAGCTGTTTGGGTATTTTTAATGAACATATCAATGTTTCTTAGTTTCAAAACATCGGCCATAATAGAGAACCCCTTCCTAAATGTTCCCAGAACACATATCAAAAAGCTCAGAAATGAACCTAAGCCATTTCCTACCACCGAAGAGAAATCACAAATACCTGCCTTCCCAGAAGAGGAAGGAGAGAGGGATTGCTATATTAGTAGAAAAATAAAATAAGTATTATCAGTGCAATCAACATAATAAAGAATCTGCAATACATTATTTAAGTTCTGTCAACTTCAAGTTTTGCAAATAGTTTGAGTACTCAAGTGTATCTTCTATGGTACTACAAAACATGATGCAACTTCTCCTCTTTTGGGCAAGCTTGGGACTTCAGCTATTATACCCAACAGAGAAATAATTCTGCTGCCTCTTTTAAGTGAGTTTCCTTGATCAGAAAGAAGCATATTTATATGGTCCCACTTGCTGTAGTATTAGAATGTCTTACAGCCTTTATGTTTTTGCCTTGGTTACATCCGTGTAGAATAAAGAGACATGACTCTTTCCATTCTATGGTAAAAAATCCAGCAGATAGTTCCTCAAGGGTTTCTAGGTCTTTAAAACTGAAGGTGCCTTCAATAAAGCAAAGTTAGCATAAGTCTTTAAAGACCCAAGGTAGTACTCTAATCTCTGTGATTATGGATCTCTGTCCATGATCTGGTTGCACTGTGCCTTTCTTCCCTTTGGCATTGCAGACATCTCAAATATATGAGCATATTCTTGAGGAGGCATCTGTTTGTGTAATAGAGTAAAATGTACAAGCATGCAGGTAAGTGTGCAATTCCTAATGCATTCAGGGGAATAACTTGTCTCCTTGAAGTTATGTACATATAGATCTAACCAGCTGACACTATTCTTTATTTCTCCTTAACACACTTACTGCTTTTCATGGTCACCTTTATCCACTATCAGCCAATTAGATTATTTCACCCTTAAAGGCTTTTTTCCACATATGAAAGCTATTCAGGTTATGATCCTTCAAGGTTTCTAAAAGTTTTATAGATACTTAAGATGGATAAATAAATAAATAAATGGATAAATAAATAAATAAATATAACAATATATAAATAAAATTGGCATGTGACGAAGAATAAAGAAAATTCCATTGGGTACTACATTTTATTTTGGTAAAATCCTGTAGGATCCAGGTCTATTACAATCTCAGCTCTTAACCTGAACAATTTGAAGTCTCTGTGTAACTGATATTAGCTGTATATAACCTTGTGCTTCTATGCTTATCAACAGCCAGAAATATTGCCAATATGTATTTTATTGGTGGGATATTAATATTGGTTTTAGACATGAATTCCTGCAGATTATAGAAAGAAATAATTCACATACTTCTTTCCTACCTTTTAAGTAAAACTCTCCTCCATAGTACAATTTATTCTTTCATCACAGTATACCCTAGCAAAACCTTGAAGTAAAAACTGAGGTGAAGTCCAGAGACTTAAACCAGTCTTAAGCTGCCAGATGTCTGTTTTTCTATTTATATCACTCAGAGAAAAAAATGAGGCTTTAACAGAAAGCTTGCCAAAATTTTGGAAATGTTTTCTGAGCTTTAAAGACATTTACAAGATTTGCTTCCCAGGAATAAGTCCATCACATTTGCACGTGTGAAATTACATTGATTTTTCCAATTAGCTGTCTATGTAGCCAGTTGTTTGGCTTTTAAAAGGTTGTTTCTGTGCTGAAACAGGTTTGTAAAAATTTAATGGATGATGTTTCACAGAATCCTGGAATCACTGAATAGCTGAGGTTAGCAGGCACCTCTGGAGATGATCCGGCTCACACCTTTGCTCAGGGAAGGCCACCCTTGGCTAGTTAGCCAGGAACACGGCTCTAGAGGATCTCTGAGGTAGGAGGCTTCATAACCGCCCTGGGCAACTTGCACCAGTGCTTGGTCGCCTTCACAGTAGAAAAGTGTTTTCTGGAGGTCAGAGGGAACTTCTTGTGTTTCAGTTTGTGCTCATTGCTTCTGTTTCTTTCACTGGCCACCACTGAAAAGATCCTGGTTCTGTCCTCTTTGCCTTGCATTCAAATTGTGCTTTCTAGAACCTCTAGCTCTCTAGTTTTCTGAGATAATTCAGAAAAGTGGGTAACATGATGTTGGAAAGCAAACCAAGTATTCCATTTTACCATGAATTTTAATATAACTGAACAGAAATATATGCTAAAACTAAGCTTTTAAGAAAATATTTAGCAGCAAATATCTCTAAGTAAATGTTGATTACTAATAAGTTTATGGTTGTGCTATTATAATTATCATTACTTTATATGACTGTTTTCATCTTTATTATTAAAGAAACATTTAGACAGAATTTTTACCAACATTTTAAACAAAATTATAACAACTTGAAGAGGTTGTTGTTGAGTAGGTGAGTAATTCATTGTGTAACAGCAGTGAGATTTCAGATCTAATTGCGGATAATGACCTTCATAAAGAAAACCTCTATACACAGTGGGTAAGTTTGGGATTTTTTACTTCGTTTTGCATTTTTGTAATTTATACATTTTTCATAACTTTTATGTCCAATGGTACTTTTAGTTTCTCATTATAAACACAGTTGTGATATGTTAACACACATTGTAGGCCTAAAAACTGAATCAATTTTTGTATTTTTTTTTCTATAATCAAAATTCTTGTCAAATTTAAGACTTTCTTATCTATGTTTCATAAGCTATATGTTCTTAGCCATCATTTTATCATTCAGCTTAATTATAATATAATTTTATTATCCTTAAGCTGCTCCATTTACTGAAAGAATATCTTATTATGTTCCAAAGTGATTTTTTTTTTCTCAGACAAGTTCTATATAAATTAAAGATAACTGTATTCACAATGGAAATATGTCTGCACCAGATTTGCTCTCTGGATGCATCTCAGTCTACAAGTATCTATTTTTACTGAACAAAAGATATTTCAGTTTTGTCAGTGTAAGTGAAAAAATGCAACTATTTGAGAGTTGAAAAATATTTTACAGTTTCTGTAAGATTTGAATTTCTGAACCAGTTCAATTGTCACATATTAAAACCACAGGGTTTATAAAGGAATATCTATGCAAATTTTTGCTTGTGAGAAAGGTTTTCCTTATGCAACAGAAGTGCATACACACACAGAGAAAGCATCCAAACCATCTGCACTTGGGATCATCATGTTTTTAGCTAAACTATAATACTGCAAGTTTAGCTTCATTTTGTGTTCAATGAAGAGCTTCACTCCAGTTCAGAGCCAGTTAAAAACAAGTTTTAGGCTGGTTTGAACTGGGCTTTATTGGTTTTTAATTTTCAGTGTGATCCTTTGACTGCAGCATTGTAACATCTAAATTGCTTTGTACATTTACCTCAAAGCAACAGCAGCTCTGTGGCACTGCTACAGGTTCCAGGCAGTCTGCCCAAGTCATAACCTCCATCACAACTCCCAGGTATTCATTCTCTTCCTATTTCCCAACTCCTCAGAAAATATCACTTCAGGATCTGGAGTTGGCAGGCAAGATATTGGAACAGGCAGGTTTATGTTTTCAGACACTAATAATATAGTGACCTGGAAATTATACCTTTCCTATTAAATTTGTATCTTCCTGGCCATTTCAGGGAGAACTAGATGCCCTCACCTCTCAGGACCCACCAGTATCTTACAGAAAGCCTTGGATTAGCTCCACAGAGACCAGAATTTAGTTGTTCGATAAAGCTAGTTGCATTCTGGAAAACGTATTCCTACCTATAGAAGAATTCTCAGTAAATCATAATCAAAAAAACTGACATATATATAGAATCAAAAGTTTCAATTTTTCTTAGCTTCTAGAAATAAGTTTCTAAAAAAAAATCAAACTCCAAGCAGAAACTATGGAGAACTTTTTTCGTGGAAAAAATTATAAGTACATGGAGCATCCTAGCGGGCATTTCTATTAAAGCAAAATCACTGAAGCCATCCGAAAAACAATTACATTGAATGGCTCCCTGGGGGAGACAGGAGCGCTGAATAGAAATAACTTCCTGAAGGATGGAAAATTCTTCAGTCCCTAAGCTTTATATTGCATGTTGTTGTTAAAAGTTAGTGGTTTACATCATCAAAATACAGGCTACTATGACAAGGCCAGTTAATAAAAGTCTGCTGCAGATAGATCACCGCGGCCTGACAAGGCTGGGTTGTTCTAAACAGACAATCAGGCAGAGAGACAGACAGGCACCTCCAGCCCAACCATACAGTATTTCTTTGGAGAAATTCTTTAGTCATGGGTTGTCTTGGAGTTTCTGATCCCAGACAAGCTAAGCAGATAGCACTGTTAGAGGATGGAGCTGATGTTTGCCAGTCACTTCTTTCCTGATTTCTGTGAATCACACACAGGGAGTTTTGCAAATTCATTGTGTCTCAGTTGCAGGCTAGAATGCTTCCAAAATCAAGTAAAATCACAGATTAACCTCAAAAAGTGAATCGAAATTGACACATCACAGCAGTGCTGAATAATGGGAAATGATCTGAGAATCTCAATACTGCTATAATTATCTTTAAGAATAACTCACCAGTTGTGCTTCTCTGGATGTGCTTTCTGCAAGCCCAAGAACTTTCTTCAGATACTGCTGATGAAATACAGATTAATGCACAAAAAGTGCTGATGAAATACAGATTAATGTTAAAAATAATAATAATAATAATGAATTCTAATAATTAGAATATATCATCCTGCCAAAGTATTCTAACCATGAGCACCTACATCAAAAAGTTAAAGGATATATTTCAATGGTATGAACAGTACATGCTTCATTTGAAGCCCCTCTTCAACTTCTTACAGACTGTATTTTCTAGAACAGACTATGGATTTATGTGCTTTGGTCAGCTTCTGAGCATGTAGACTGGGGACTTGTTGCCAGAACAAGACATTTTGAAGTGGTGATGGAGAGTCTTCTATAGAAAGCAAGAACCAGCTTCTGATATCTCTAAACTCATCTTTCCTTGGAGGTCTCTGACGGCTGACTTGCACATGCTGATTTTTCTTGATCCTTACTTACAGAGAAGTACCTGCCTGAAATTTTTCAGCTTCATATGGATCAACTTCTGCCTAGTCCTGGGCCTCTGTTAGTGTCAGTACTGCCACTTGCTGACATAAGCTAAAAGTTTGTGAGTAAGGAGTAGAACTATAGTAGGAAAAAAGTTGCTATTTTATTGTGATTAAAATATTCATCATATTCAGCAATATTTTAAACAAAATATGGAAATTACCATGTACAAAGTGCCAAGAGCCAGCAATTATTTGTAGGATATTCTAATTATTTCACAGAATGTTGGATAATTTGTTTTATCTTACTGCAGGAGACTTTCTGCCTTTTTTTTTTTTTCAGGATAGTACCTCTGTAGATTCATTTAATTTTTAAGCAAAGATCTGGCTTACTGAAGACTTTGATCTCTTTGCATGTCAGCACATTGCTATTTGCACTTTACATCAGAATAGAAACCAGGGATATGCAGTATGTCAGTCAACCTACATTTTTATATTTTTCACTTCCTTTCTGAAAGTCTGACTCAGTCTACCCAATGTAAAATTTGCAATCCTGGCTGTGTATTACAAATCTGATTGTGTCCAAATTCAGCTTTCAGTGGAAAACAGATATGAGTGAAGACATTGCTGAACCTTGATAATGACTTGATACCAGTCTCTTCAGTTTAGTGTCTACAAGTAATTGTGAGTTCATTTATTGTAAAATTAACTTCACAAACTCGCCTGTGAGGTTAGAAGGGCTTATCTATTGGAAATTTCATTATCCCACTGAAAGAAAATCCACAATCTACCTGTTACTGTCACTTTACCCAATAAACAGTAACATCTACATCCTGGGTCAGGATGTGCTGCAAGTCCTACATTATGCAAATGTTTTTCAGATGACTTGTGCTGTTTCCCCACACCAGAGAGCTGTGAGTCTCATTTGCATCACTAGCACACCAGCCCTTTGGCCCTGGCAGCTGGTAGTTCAGCTCCACCATACCAGGCAGGGAAGCTGACATTACACTTTTGCTCTCCAGAAAAGATCGTGCTTTGATCCCTGACTCCAGATCTATGGGAAATTCACCCACATGGGAAACAGTTTCAGTGATGTTTTCCTACCACAAAAAACATTCTGCCGTCATTAGTGCTGCTTAGGGAAAACCCGGCTTTCAAGCAAAACCTCATCAAACATAGGTCGTGAGCAGTGTCAGGTGTCTTGGTGCTAAGAGGTAGGATACAGTAGGATGCAGTGATGGAAAAAGTGCAAACACCTGCCTCAACAGCATTCCTTCCCTCAAATGGACATACAGGGTTGTCTGCATACAAACAGCTGGCCCGCCTTGTTCTTTAAAGGAGAGCATCATGTATTTTAATGAAACATTACAAGGGGATCATGAGCATGATTCTTTCAAGAAAAAAAAACATGGAGGAAGTCATAGGACTTTAAGTATGTGTAGCTCTGCTGTGTGTAGAACAAGCAGAAAGCATGGTGTGATTGCTTTTCATGAGCATATTATCTATACTATTTCATTTCTGGTTTCGTGGCAAAGGAATATACATAACTACAAAATTCACTGAATTAATCAGACTTTCTGAAAAACAAGTGGTTCCTTTCTTTCACCTGTAATATTTATGTTGTTACCAGTGATGTTGTTTCTCCCTTTTCTGGTTTAATATGTGGTCTGTTTCTTGAAGTAGCAGCCCATTTTTCTTAAGTGAAGAAACAGGTTCTAAAACACCAACATTTGAAACTATCTCTAGAACACACTTTCAAAGCATCTATCCTAAACTTTCAATGCTTTAGACAGTAATTTATAAAGTACCCTCAGTCTGGCATTTGAAATAATCACATTATTGTTACTTTATCTTGCAAATTGTGTGCTTCATAGCTGTCATTCAGTGAAGAATACCCTTATTTTCGTATAAAACTAATCTTTCTGTCATTCCTTGTTCAGTGTCACACTGCAAACAATGACAAAGGATGGAAGCTCTCACCAGAAATGATAACCTCTCTATCAAAATGATTGCAACTTCTTCTGTATTTTCAGGTAAGTGTATGAACCACAGAAATGAAGAAATAAACAACATATTGTTTTTAGAATTGTTTATCACTTGTGATGAAAAACTATGTGGAGCTAGAACAGAATATATGGATACAGTTTTATTTACTATTCTGTATCCTCCCAGAATTATGCACACAGTAAGAACAGAACATCTGATTTAAAAAGAGGAGACAAGTAATATCGAGGTACTCTTTACAGTCTGCAATATGTGAGATATGTAAAGAAATGGATACATAAATAGAAGTATTGATAGGTTCAGCTCTGATTTACTATTTTAATTATTTAATTTTTACTATTCTTGTGACAGGCAAGTTCTCAAAAATTTGGCAGTTCAATATATCTCAGGCATTTCTGACATTCATTTTCACATTTTCATTCCATGTCTTTTTTTTTTTTTTTTTATTATTATTTTATTAAAATTCCATCCAAAAAAAAAAAAACCAAAAAACATTCGAAGTCTAATCCAGTTGATAAGATTTTCTAAGAAAACAGCCACTGAGGAAGACTTTCATCTGCAGCCTATGGAAACTTTCTTTAGATGTGGATGGTTATTCTGTTCTTCAAAAGAAAGAAATCAGTTGTCAGGAGTTGTGTTACCTTCTTTAAGCAGTTTTCAACCTCTTATTCCTCATATTTGTCCTTTTCTTGACATGTATTTACTCTGTTGATATGTTTTCTTCCATGACACCAAAGCCAGTATTTGAATAAAAATGGAGTATGACAGAACTACTAAAAGCTGTATTGAAGAAAGATTGTGACCAGTCATGAATCAAACCATATCTGTCGAAAAGTTCATCAACTTCCAAGCAAGATTAGGAAAAATAAAACTTGTAAGTTAAATAAATATAGTTTATTTTATTCAAGGTCATACTTATTTAATATTGATGTGACAGTGATCACAAAGACGGTAAAGACACTGCAGCTAACTTGGGGAGTACAATAGGCTTCCAGAAACAGAGCAAATGCTGTATCGGGTAACCAGGAAGCAAGAAAAGGCTTTCAAATTAGCACTGTATAATTACCTTTATAATTAGCGCTTCTTAATTACCTAAATTTTGCAGAAAAATTTTGCAGAATAATGCTAAACTTTGGCTTGTCACTTATTCAAAAAATGTGCAAGAAATCTGTGCATGAAGCAGAAAGTGATACCAGCCATGCAATTTACATTTTCCTTCCTCTGGGATGAGGATGAAGTTAGTGCACTTGCAGTGTTGTAGATATTAAACGACACTGTGTAACGAGACCCTCTGTAATGCTTGTATGGGGCAGGGTATGTTTCTAGGTTTCTTCTATATTTGACCAATAAAGATAAAAAAACAACACAATTCTAACAGTAACTGAAGCTATCGGGCATACTCAGTTGAATATGTAGTTGAATATGTTCAATATATTGATGACCTGGAAACTTAGAGTTAAGTAAAAAAATTTCAGTTTTACAGAGAAATTTTCCCTTTATTTTGGAAAATATCATCCAGTGCCTTCTCAGACTAGGTTATGGTGGACCAGGAAAGCTCCAGAGGCTTTCTGAAATCCTGGCACTGAATTAACCGTTGACAAAAGAGAATGAGCTAATTCATTCGTAGAAAGAGAGGTGCAGTCTTATTTGTTATGTTGCAACCTTTGATCACGACTTACAGCTTGTGAAAAAAATGTTAACATTCTTGTATTTGCAGGTCTTTGCAGAAGTTTTGCATATTCCTTGGACACCATCATAATATTTTCTTGAATTTCAAAGAAAAATGAGTCTATGTTCTTATTTGCTACCTCATCCACCCTTAACTCTGATGGCTTCCATTGATTATTTTGTCATGTTTTCTCACCGCAGCTCTGTGGAATATGTAAGATGAATACTCAATCTGGGGATGGAGTGTGCCCTTTACAGAGGTCAGAGTCTGGAGCTGACAAAGTCCTTCGAGAGTGGCACTTTTCAATACTTTGTGCTGCTTATGGAAGGGTTTTAGACACTGTGATTCCGTCGCTGCCCTTTTTTTTCTTTCATGTTCATACTCCCCTGAATGTCATATTACTCCACTTCTACCAAGAGACAAGGTATTTGTTTAATACAAAAAGGAGCTTGGTTTGTCATTCAGGATACTGTGCATCTTACTGTACTTCTAACATTATTTCAGCTTTGGGGGCGATGCTGTTTTCCCTGCTGCTGTACCACTTAAAATATTAAGTTTCTGGCAGATAATGACCTGCAGTCACCCTGTAATATCAAATGAGAAAAAGTATTGCTCTCCATTATTTTAGTGTTTCAATGTGACGGAGGAATTTACAGTTATCAAAATACATGAAATGTTCAAAGACTTCTACAGTAACATTTTACGACAAACTTTGAAAATCTTCATAAGATTCTGCTGAAACAAGCTAAGCACACTCCTAACTTGTAGCTCATTTCCTGATAAAACTTTTACTATATTTATTAGTAAGATTTCCAATTTCCTTTAAATTATTATAACCAAAATGTTTCTAGATTAATTTGTCTTTCACATCAGCCAGATTATTTTCATTGCACAGATGCAACAGATTATTTCCACCAAAATATTTTTCAGTTCTCATGATCTTACTAGTAAATTTAAGCCAAGAAAAGAGCTAAATTTTAAGCTAAGTAGGAGACAATACAATTTACATATACTCAGAATTATAGGCTGCAGTCCACAGATAAGATCTTTTCCTTCTTGTATTTGCTGTAACCCATTAATAGCAAAAATTTACTTTCCCAGGAAGCATAATAAGGATTAGTGATACACATACCTTGCTCTCTTATTAGCTACTGAAATTTCAGGAGAAAGTCTGAAAGAAATGACTTCTTGCTGAGAGGAAGACCATTTCACATTTAGACTGCAAGAGGTAATAATCCACAGCAAATGAAGCACGTATGTAAAATGGTGTTTTCTGGGGCCAATAATTGCAGTATCACAAGTGCTAAGGTGCCATTAGATTAGATACTACTCAAACTGGGAAAAGTAATGTTTCCCTCTTCTGACATCGAATTTTGCTCTTCAAAATTCAACCAGAATATGTAATTTCCTAATTATGTCACATGGCACATAAGTTAATTGAAAGTGTAATGATAAGCTATCATTTTATTTAATGCCTGATGTGATGGTGGAATATGCTGAATAATTTACGTACATTTTCAAACCAAGGCCTGCTGCTCCCTCCACCATTCTATGTCTTCTGTTTTCACATTCTGCCTTGAAGAAGATGCATAAATGAATAAGTTGTGTTCCAATAAAAAATAGTTACAAACTGTATCTGTTATTAATGCTTTACTTTATTTGTTTCCTTGTTTAGTAATAAAAAATATCTATTAATTGGAAGAGAGGTAATGTTATTTGTTAAAAACACTTCTGTGGAAATTGTTATTTGGGCATTTCTGGAAAAGGGGATTTTAGATGCAGTGGCTCATTACTCTTTCTTTAGAACAGTGTAAGTATTGTCTATTAGTTCTGTTTGATTCCTGGTTCATTGACCTGATACATAGAGTCATTCAGATCTCATTGTATCTATCTTGCAGTCACAAAACAACATTAAGGACCTATTTCTGCTGTCAGTAAACCAAAGTTTTGTGCCCTAATGGAGCTGCTTCAGCATAATCACACACAAATGATCCGTAATAGCAATTGAATAGTCTGCTTCTCCATGAGCAGAGCTAAACCCTAAGTTAGCAAAATAGAGTTTTTAAAAATTTTGGTGGAAAAAAATGACCGTACCTACACAAATATTTAGTTATTAAACTTCAAGATCTCAGCTACTGAATGACTGTGAAATCTGAGTGGACCATTCTGTGCAATATCACGAATTGCACATAACCACCCTATTGAAGTGAAACCTGTAGACCAGTGCTGTTGTGTAATTCATGTTGTGTGCTCATTTATCTGATTAGTTACATTAATACCAGCGGGACTTATAGCCTTGATATACTCCATGTTTCAGACAGAACTACACAGAAAATGCACAAACTAATTTACATTCCATTTTTAACCTACTGTTGAACCAAAAAAAATGTATACTGATCTTGGCAAATCTGTTCACAATAACATTTTCTTCAGGCTACTGTGAATCTGGAAGATATTTATATATCATATACTAATCTTTATATATATATAACATATGTTTATGTGTATATGAAATGCGCTTTAAAGGCAATTCCCATATACTGCTTTTTCAAATGCATAGGGTTATGGTAAAGTTGTTAGGTATAGATATTTCAAAGTATCTGAAACTTTTTCTGTTGTGTATTGAAAATTAAACTTTTCAAAGGCTTCTTGAAAAGAAACTCTGTCAAAATATTGCTTTTCAGATAAAACAGATTTTCTTTCTCTTTTAGCAAATCCATCCTAGACATGAAAGTCTGTCTTATTTAAAATTGATCTAATCAATCTATTTTCACAAGAAAACTTCCATTTTATGAGATACTGGCTAACAAAATAGAATTAAAACTGTTTTATTTATGATTTTTTTGCAGGTTTCACCACATTACCTGCATCATCTATATGCTTAAAAGTAAGCATATGCTAGTTTATAGGTTTGGCTTTGATGTGCTTGTGGCTTAGTCAAAAAAGGAATTTTCACACAAAATATCACACATACCAAGCCCACAATACCATACTATATCAAAGCAATCATTAGATAATACTTCAGACATGGAATTTCTGGGAAACACTATGTCTTATCAAATATTTTGAAAATGGAAACTCATTGTCATACAATTGCCAGCTATGCTGAAGTTTAAATATTGGCATTGTAATAGAAAGAGATTCAGTTTCAGATACTTCAACCTTCATTCATGTCATTTAGGACCCACCACAGGTCCCTTAAGATATGTTATAAATATACATCTGCTGTGAGGATAAAAGAACAAGGAGCCACCCAGGCTAAGTCAGGAGACATAACATTTAATAATCAGCTGCATGTGAAGACCCATTGACTTGATGAATGGTAAGCACTGTACGGAGTGAAAAAGTCTTACAGAACATCCATCACAGGTATAGTAATAAAGAGGACAGTCCCTATCTGTATTTTTTAAATTATTTGGAGGGGTTCATTAAGACGTTAAATATATATGTGATTTTGTCTTTGCATAGTTGTTTCTAACCTCACACAATGATGGGAATAAGAAGATATGAAGATTGTAGATTGGCATTTATTTCTTTGAATTGTAAGTGTTTATAAGGCAATAGTACATATATTCACTAGGCTACTGCTTTCCAAATTGTCCATTGATTTCTCTTCTGTTATTTCAAAGTCACCTTTATTGAGATATGCATCTGCTACATTCCCCTGTCAGAGACAGGATACTAGGCTGAATAGACTTTCAGCTTAATCCAGTCTAGCTGTCATAAAATCTTACAAACTGTAAGTTCCAGAAACGAAAAGGATCAAAATTATTAGTGGAGACTCAAAAATATAATACAATCATACAAAATAATTACTATCAGGACTCCTTTACTTTACAAACATATAAAATGCACTTACTTTGAGGGTGAGAAGAGGGAAAAAATCCTTCCATTAGAAAATATAGTCACAAAGCTTTGAACAAATAAGTTCACACACTGCAGAGTACACACACACACGCATGCAGGCAGGCATGCACGTATGTACACACACAGGTGCACACATACACGCATACATACACACATGCTTAGAGTTTACACTGCATTCTTCTGATGCCATGATTATTATTTTATTTGTACACCCACCTTTACTGCACATTCTAAACAAACAATAGACAACAGTGTAAGGACTTTTTTCCTTAAAACTGCAACAAAACAAGTCTCAACATTTGCAAAACATTCCTTTATTATTAGAAATAAATTATTTTGTATAAAAATTAGCATGCTTTGACCATTGCATTTATTTTAGCATAACCCAGGACTTAATTCAGTCAGCCGTCACAAGAAACAAACTCATCTTCTTTTACGAGTTGAACAATGTAGGACAGGAAAGGAAATTGTCACAATCACAAAAAAGTACTTACAAATATAACATCAGACATGATTTATTTCAACAGCATTTTTTTCACAAGCTAACATTTGTTTTCCTTTTGTGATTTGCTTCCTTTTGTGAGTGAACAGTTCAGAAGCTTGACACTCTGTCTCTATGTTATAAAACTGGGCTTTTCCTTCCCCTGTCTCTTTTTGCCTTTTGTTCTTGTTTAATCCTTGTTCTTTAGGAGACTGACTATCGATTTGAATGTAGTCTACTGATATTTTCAAGACTGAATTCTGGTGGTGGTAACGTCTATGTTTGCAAGATCCAGTCCTGCAGATCTTCCAGTGAATTTCATCCCTGCTCAGTTAGCCTGATTGCTGTAACTGACATAAGTTGTCTTGGTAGAGGAGGCTGTAAATAAAAAAAAAAAAAAAAAAAAAA
>VZTG01005248.1:5798480-6043090 GCA_013397845.1 Melanocharis versteri | reverse complement strand
AAACCAAAAACAAACAACAACAACAAAAAAACAAAGTTCAGGATTTTTAGAAGAGAGGAGGAAAAAAAGCCCCATATCTAGCATTTGAACTCATACAGTGTCCTACTGTATTTCCAAACAATATGGTCCATGTTCATGGAATAAAGAATGTTTAAGAATGCATATAAGCAGTGAGTAAACTGGATCTCAAGTTCTATGTTCTTCATGACCACTTATTTGGTTTATGACTTGGGAAAGCAGAGGTCAATAGAAAGGAAAAATGATGAGTTGTTTCAGCATCCCCACAATTTTACCCAGAATTTCAACACCTGGTATTATTTTGTCTGTATTCTATATAGGCATTTTTTACTTTAGAGATTGGATTATTCTTTCTCTTCTACTTGTTGAAGACAACTTTGCAGCTGGTGGTGGTTTGTCCATCTATAAGGAGACTTAGGCTCCTTGAAATGAACAAAGATGAAACATCTCTCCAAATTAGAGAAACTGAGCAGATAGTCCCCACAGAATGTATTATCTGGAGAAAATTATGGTCTCCTTATGTTGATGGTCAGCTGATCATGTCTTCTGTTGATCAAAGCTGACACTCCTTGTTCAGAATGAGGCAATATGTTAAAAGAATTAAACAGCTCTACTATTGCAAAACTGAACAACTCTGAATCTTTCATGGAAGTTTGTTTCAGATTCTAGCCCTTAAATCTCTGCTATTAAGAAATATAAAAAAAATGCTATAAAAATATGACTCAAGTCATATCACTTAAGGTTAATGTAATGGTTGGAAGAGGAAGATGGTTACATCAGGTCTCATAGTTAGTTCTCTAATTTTAAATCAATTGGGTACATGGAAAAACAGACTGCTGGGGGACTGAGTCTCTTTTTTTTCTCTATAATAAGGTCTATGTTATACTGCATAAAGAGGAATTTGACTTTCTAAATATGTTTTATATGTCTTCTTTTACAGACATGTTCTGCTTATGATAGTGAAGATTGCAGCTGTTAAGATGAAAATAACAGGATGGCAAAAAAGTTGCCTGGTCTATAGATTCAAATTTTCTACTTCCATACCTTTCTTCAATTTCTTTCTTTTTTCTATATAGAGTCTGGTGAAAACAGCTGAGATAGGTAGGAAAAGCATTCTTCATGCTAACTCCTAAATTCAGCCCAACAATCTGATTATTTGTAAAGAACAGACTACAGAGACTGAGAAATTACAGTTTCTCTCTTCTTCATCAAAGATTAAACTAAATAAAGTGTCACTAAAATTGATGCAAATTAATAGTGGTTAGTATAAATAAGTTTACTTCTTGATTTTTTGTCATGCTTTCTTAGATTTTCTGAGCAAATGAATCTAATACTGCATTTGCCATTTTTTAAGATGCAACGGAACCAGACCATTTAATTCACATATTACTATAATCTTTTTCCCTAAGAATGTGTATATAAGAATGAATAATCAAACGAAAGCCACAAAATGTAATCTTTCCTACTTTCACTTGCACAGGTAGCTCCAGTACTTTGTGTCTGGAAAAAGCTAATTCATGAAAGGACTGCTTTTGGCACACAAAGCAACTCTTTCTCATAGTGGATCACAGTATTTGAGCACCAACATGAAATAGCTTTATTTGCATGGGCTGAGACACTTGAAGCAAATATAGCCTCATTTACATCTTTCAGATGTTTCAGATGGGATGTACTGCTCCTGTCTGAACTCTCTCATGCTACCACAGCTGGATTTCTGAGAGGATTCTATTTTTTCTTTCGGCCTGCTAAGTTCCTACTCAAAATAATCAGGGCTGATGAAATGGCACCAAGATCTTCAAGCACAGAAGGATTTTTTTCCCAGCTAATAAATAACAGATAAATGCACATCTGCAAACTCTGCACACTTGGGAATAAAAGGACAGAAAGATCAGAGCTTATTTTTTCTCCTTTCCCTGAAAATAGGGTCAGATACATGATCAGGTTAAGTTAGCTTGCCACATTATCCTGTATGAGCTGAGTTCTGTGATAACTTTATACCTGCATGTTTTTAGCCCACAGCAATATAACACGATCAGATTTATCACAACTCAGTAAGCTATGTGAGGACATTTGCAAGAATACAATACAAAATACAAAAATAGTAGTTACCACACCTCAGCTGATAGAGAGTAATTTGTAAAATTGCTGTAACTTTGTTGTGTATCTGAGAATTAAACAGTTTTGACAGAATTAATCTAGAGTTGATCAAGAAACAAAAATAATCCAGTTGAGTTCTGAGTGTTGTTACTTTAAAAAATGATAGCACAGGAATTTAATGTAGACAGTAGTTTGAAAAATATTAAAACTAATCTCATCTCCAAGCAATGTTTGTGGTTTTTTACTTGATAAATATTGCATGTGTCTTCATAGTTCTGTGGAATAAGCCTAGAGTTCATGTTTGGGGATCTGAAAGCTTCAGCAGCTGGCGCCCGCTCTTCAAGACTGTTAGCGTCTCACAATAATAATATGAACCATATTTGGCAAGCCTAGATGGCCAGAAAAAGTAATGGACTTTGCTCAAAATATTTCTGGGAATGAACACTCTTTTACAGCTCCAGTTACTACTTTCCTGTTGGAAAGAAACAAAACAAACAAACAAATCTAAAACAACGTAGAATGATTGTTATGATCTGACCTATATTCATTTAATGTACTTGTCATTGCCTTCTGTAACTGCACCTGAATGGGGTTTTTTTCATCTTGTTTCCCAGAAATAATTTGCTTTCCACGGGATATGGACCTATTTCCACAAATAAACTCATGAACATATCCATATGGAACACAACATAGACTAGTGTGTGCTACATGGAGCAGGACAAACTAGCTAGAGCAGAGCTGTCTCTGGACAGGAAGCAAAAGGGATTATGTGACTATCTCACCCTGTTTCTCACCTAGTTAAGAGCATTGCTATCATTACTAGTATTTGTGCTTGGTAGATGGGGGGAAACACTCACTGCCCACTTCTAGTATACTAGGAGTAGACTGATATTTTGCAATCAGGTTCATATACTATCACCGAAAAGAAAGATCTACCTCACATGGAGTCAGTGCAAGAAGGAATTTTGTGTTGTCAAGAATTTGCTACTAGTGACCTAGTGAAAAGGACTTATGCTGCATTGTGCACTTATAATTCACAGGAACCTTCAAAAGCTTTGACAATAACTATTTCACGGAAGACAGAAACCCATCCTGAGGCCTAGAACTCAATTACATAGGGAGAGCTTTCTGGAGTGCAAATGGCTTGACTGACGTTTGGCCTATGAAGCATTATGATGGATGAAAACCCAGTCAGGATATAGTCCTAGTGAGCTCAGAATTATATAGATGTGTTACTGTTAAAATCATCTTTAGAGCACAGTAAATAAGCATTACCCTGCATACACTCACTACTTGAGAAGCAGACTTGCTTCCAGTAGCATCTGTTTCAATGAATTATGCATAATCATAGTTTAAGGAATACCAGTCACAGCATTTCTTAATTAGGTACAGTAGATAAACATCAGATACCCAAGACTTTCTTATTAACACTCTTTCTCACCCTACTGTGAAAACCCTGCTTTATCCTCTCCTCGGAAGTTTGTAATTTTGCACACTCAACAAAGTCCATCCCTCTTTTCCTTCTGAATTTTCTTTTGGTGACTTCTGAAGACTTGCAAAATTATCGAGTCTTTTGTATTCCTATTCTATTATTTGATCCACAAAGAATTTCTATGCCTTTCTTGTTTGTCCTTTGTTACATGTCACAATCTGAAGCTGTATAAGCCCATAACTCACTCTAGCAGTTTTACACATTTTGAAGGGTCATGAGTTTTTCCAGTAAAACAGTTTGTACTCAGTATCCTCCATGCATAAGCAACTATAGTATGGTAAAGTTATGGACTACTTTTATATAATCTTCAGTCTGGCAAACGCTGATAGAGTTCAGTGGAGGGTTGCATTTTTCAGAAATAAGTACAATATTTTAATGCAAACTTGGTACTGCCTTGTCTCAATGTGCTTAACCAAAATAGTGCTATTTAATCACCAATACAATAAAAAAGCAATAAAAATTAAAAACTAAACCATGTTGTTTGCAGTAAAATGACTGAAAAGATTAGCTGTCACAGCTGATGCTCATCTAATGTGACATCTAACTTCTCAATAGAAAACAGTTCTCCATTTCTAAGCCCTGAGCGTAAGGTTAATGTCTTTGCCCATATTTGAGTATTATTGTTATTACAAAGTCCAGTTTATAAGATGATATGTCATGTGGTGGAATGCAAGCTGTAGCCTCTTCAGAGCAACTTAGAGATGTAGCAAGATTCAAGAACTTTCCTGACATGGGAAAGAATTTTTTTCCCTTTGCAAACCTATGACATATCAGAACATGTAATGATTAAGCTTCATATGAAGCATCATGATTTTGTACCAAAATGAGTAAGACCAGAACAAAAATCTGCATGGGAAGCATTATTCTGGGAAGTGTTAGTCATGAGTTGTGATAAAAGAACAATCCAACACATATTAAGGTAGAAAGGTAAAATCATTATTTTGACTTCCATATCTGACTCCAAAATAAAAACAATGTTAGCTGTTTTCATTATAGTTTTTTTTTTCAACAGCCTTTGAGTTTTGAATATACAAGGATGACCATAAATACACCTCATGAACTGTCAGGACATACCACTGGCACAGCAATGTACAACACATCAAAATAGCACTAGCTAAAACAAATAATTTTTAAAAGATGCGGCTTTTCAAAATCGGTTTGTGCTTTTTTTTTCTACTAGCCTCCTGTGAAAATCAATTTATTTGAAACAACTCTAGACATTCCTGCATTCAGCAGCACATGAATTCTGACATACCTCTGGATTCATGCAGAACAAGCAACAAAAATAATTAAGTTTATTATTAAAAGAAAGTGCATTCTTGTGAACGTACATCTATTAAGATGTGCTGCCACTCTTGACCAAGTCTACAGATGACTTACTGTTGGTTTCAAGACTTTCACACAGTTCAGTCTTGACTTCGCCATTTGGTCTGTCGTTTCCTTTTTGTGTCAGTTTGCTTTGCATTGTAGCAGCTGTCACTACAGCCTTGAAGCTCCGCTTCCGTTTTTGAACATTCTGCTCTGGGTGAAAAATGATAATATAAACCTTGGGCATGTAGAGCATGCCCAGAGACACCGAAGCACTTAAACTCATGGAGATAGTAAGTGTTGTTGTCTGGATGTACATCTGGGGAAGGAAAGAAACAACAACATAAAAATCATTGTTATATTGATTTAATATAGGAAGGAAAACAAAGTAATTATCTTAAAAGTACTAGGTGGAAAGGGAACATACATCAAAAGGACCCTTGGCTTCGGTTGCTTTTAATTATAGCCGAGTATGGCTGTTTCCTGTTAGGTTTATAACCTTAAGATTAGGCGGTAGAAACAACATAATATTCATGAAACTTCATTCTCATAAAAGTTACTAAGATGCTGCAGCAAATACATTTTTAGAAAAAACCGGTATGTCTGGACAAGAAAACAGGAATGACAATAGAGTTAGCCTTGTGTCATTTATTTTAACAGACAGAAGCCTCTACACCAATATGCCACATGGTGATCCAACAGTGTGTGCAGCATGGCTCAACTGACAGCAGCATAAAGTAGAATTAATGAAATCTTTTATATAGTTTCAAGCTGGAAAAAAAAATTAGTTTTCCATAGTGATGCTTGAATATTCCTGAGTGTGTTGGGGGCTGTTTTTTTTGTTTGTTTGTTTGTTTGTTTTCCATCCTACTTTTGAATTCTAATCACAATACTCTGTTGGCACACAATAAAGTTATAAATACGTCATGGTCCTTACTAAGAAATCAGAAAATTGAGGAACCATGAAATTACCTCACAGAAGACCTCTGTTCCCTATAGATACAGAGGAAAAATCTGGCATTTCAGAACGAGTCTGTCTATTTTTTGTTATCATCTACAAAAAAGAAGGTAATTCTGGTCCATCATATCGTAAAATAAAATTACAATGATCACTCCATAAGAATAAAAGGCAGAAGTTTCAATTTGAAGAAGTATTCAGATAGTATATTAGCAATTGTCGTTCCGCTTAACATTTATTTTTCTTAGGAAATTATTTTTTATTGGCCATATTATGGACAAAAATTTACTTTTCTGTGTTAAGTAGGAAATCTCTCAGTAATCCTTGTTATACTGAGAAAGATACTGAAGTAAAACATGCTCTGTGCCTTGGCAGATGATTCAGGGACATTGTTGTCAGGCATGATTTTAAGCACTGGCCCACACTATCACATTAACCTGAAGATAAGGTGGTAAGTCTGTCTGCAGTGTCAGCTTCAGTTCATCATTTTTTATGAAGTGCCCTTGGGTGACTTGGCCCTTGGCAGAAAAGATATAATAAACTGTTGTACGCTATTATAGTCGGACATTTTTAATGTCTTTTAGCCTACAAAATTTTTCCATTAGATACTTTCTCCTCAGAGATCACAAATAAACTGTGCTCTCTCACTTAAAGCAATCTTAGGTAAGAAAAAAACATGGATTCTGAACCACCTTATAAAGAAACTGTATAATAGTACAGAAATACAAATACTATGGCCAATACTACCATAAAAGGAAGGGTAGCCCAATCTACTCTTCAAGAAAACACTAACAATTCTTCAGAATCTGTAAAAAGTTCAACCCACTTTCAGGGAGAGCACCAGCCTGAAAAGACAATCAGGACTGTCTTTCTGTTGTGCTGAGGAAAGTTATAGGAGCAACACCTTCCTTCATTTCAATCATACATCAATTCAGTACTTGAGAAAATAATATACTCTTTTCTCGCACCCGTGAAATAATTCCATTCATTTCAATCTCCAAAATGACAGAGGTGTGCCTGAAAGCAGAACTATATTGTGCATGAACATTTCTAAAGAAAACATGACATGGTCACATTAATATACAGTTTTTTTCAGACTTCTGTGGAAGGACCTCTGTGCAGATGCATGTTCACATGCAGACAGCACCAACACGTCTGTTTCTCCCTGAACCAAATTGACTGATCTCCAAACACACTGGTACAGCAGTGGCTTTTAGGGTTAAGCATCGAATTAAGTGGTGTCCAAAAGCAAAAGTATTTTTGTTCCTAAACATGAACATATTTCCTAATGGGATTTTCAAAACTGAAATAATTGCAAGCAATACATTTTAAAATCTGTGTTGTGTATGAAAGTTCCATGAAACATAAAAATTCTTTTTGAAGCCTTACCATTTTTAAAAATACAACTCATGGCAGTTAAGGGCCTACATAAGCCTCACCCATGCATTCTGCAGCAGTGCCTGGCATTTAAAAATGTTTTGGTTTTTTTATTTCTTATCAAGTACCCAAGTTCTAACACTTGTCTTTCTGTCACAGTTCAGTGTAAGAGTGACATGATAAAAAAAATAAAGGTCTGAATGTTATAGGATAAAATGCATGCATTACTTTAATAGTAACATTAACAAATCTATACATTATAGTAGATCTCAATGATCTTTTTAGCAATAAGAGGTGCCACAGTGCCAAGATCTTACGAATACTAAAGAGGTTTCTCTTAGTATGTCAATGTCAGCTTGAAGGTTTACATCTGACTAAGCTTCATAAGTGAAACAACTCTCATCATACACTGAAATAATAAAAGCCCATGGATTTCAGCACAGGTATTTTTCGTGAGATCTGTCATTACATCTAATCTATTTTCTGTGTATTTAACTGATGACCAGCACAACAGCCGATTTAAAAAATCCAAATCACAGCTAGTTTCATGTTGCCAATTACAGTTCATATGCAATGGGGTTTATTTCTAATGATTGCTGTGTTTTTGAACCAGCCACTATAATTATTGAAATATTAACACTAGGGTGAGCTGTGAGTTTTCTGACAGGACAGTTTTCAAATAGTGAATATAGTCTTTAAAGAGCTTCAGACTCAGGAATCCTGTTTTTCATGGGTCTTCCCTTGCTACTTACTCTTTAATGAAGCCAGTGAGAAAGAAGGGCTTCAAGACACTTGCTAGACCTTGAGAGAAAGGCTTTGAACATATCCTTACTTGTACACATTGTGTGTGTGCATACATCTTCTGACTCCATAGGCTAATGCAATTGCATACTCAGCTGGAGGCTGAGTTGTCCATGACAGTCTGAGTCTGATTCCTTTTTCTACTGTAATCATAGAATAGTTTGGGTTGGAAGTGACTTTTAAAGGTCCTCTACTTCAGCCCTCCCGCAGTGAGCAAGGATATCTTCGACTAGATCAGGTTGCTCAGAGCACCAGACAGCCTGACCTTGAATGTTTCCAGGCATGGGGCATTTACCACCTCTCTGGCTAAACTGTTCCAGTGCTTCACCACCTTCTCCATAAAAAAAAATCCTTAATGCTAGTCTGAATCAACCCTCTTTTATTTTAAAGCCATTACCCTTTGTCCTATCGCAACATGCCCGGCTACTTTTTTAAGTGGTCATTTGCAGGCTGAATGTCTGTTTATAAGACAAGAATATATCTTGCATTTAATCCTTCCTGTCTTTGGAATCCCCATTCTCGCAGCCCAATGAAGCCCAAGTCTAGCAAACAGGATACCACACACACTTGGTTTGACTTTTGTCTGACTCTTATCTTATTTTATTCCTGACAAGAGGACAATGATGTTTTATGGCTGTGCATTCTGGGTACTTTTATTATTCTGGGAACATAACTACCTGTAACTTTTACAGAATTAGCTGCTCTAAAAATCAAGGAGCAACAAAGTAGTTCAGTTTAATAAGATATGAGGACTGAATAATTTTTCATGTGTCTCACAGTGGTAGCTCACTTGAAGTTACAGGAGAATAAAGGTCCCTTTTTTATGATGATTCATAGTTACACAGAAATGAATTTCAGCACTCCTCACACTAAAATCCCTTCTCAACTACAAACTTTTTGTCCAATAATGCCTTTTGCAAACGTAACAAAGACTGCTATATCTATTCTCCTTGTTCTTGACAGTCAGAGGATATGTCAGAAAACTAAAATCATGGCAGTGCAAGAAAAAAGCCCTTTAAACTATGGGAAATACCTGAGGCCTAAATATCTTCCTGTCTCCATCCTCCACACCAACCCCACCTCAGAACTGATACAATACTTCTTATGTACAATTATAACCTCCACAATTGACAAAGGATTCCTCACAATAGACAGTCCCTTGTGTAAAAGATTTAGATCCCCACTCAGACACATGATCTATCTATCCCACAAGTGACTTGGACCCTTTCCTCATCAGAAGTATCCTACAAGCTTGGTAGTATAGCCTTCAGATTATCTTAACTCAGCAGCTAAAATAGATAATGCGCATTGATTCTAGGACAATGTATCTCTTTCTACTTTGAAACCTAAAATGTTACATAGGAAATATTGGGGCAATGAAACACGCTATTTTAGTAAAACTCAGATACTCTAATGAGTTCTCCAGCCTGAAAGTACTCGAAATTGAATGTCCTCCTTGGTAACCTGTAAAAATCTCTATGCATTAAAGCAGGTGTGTGAATTGTCCCAGGGCAGGTAGCTGAATTGTCCCAGGGCAGCTAGGCTTCACTGCTGGGAAATAAAATATCCCCCAAGTCCCCAGCAGTGCCCCATCAGTTTGGTGCTTGCTGAGGCAAAGTTGTTCACAAAGCATCTACTTTCACTAAAGGAAAAAAATAGTGGTAATGTCACAACCTTGTCAAGACTGCTTCCTTGTTTTGAGTCCTCCCGTATTTTCACATGTAAGATAATATTCAGAGTCTCTCCATAATTGTTGATTTTCTCATGCTCCTTATTTTTCTCTTCTACTCAGTTTTAATAAGTCAAACAGAGTCAGACTCTTACCCAGTCTGTTCCCTAATCTAGTTTTAATAGTATATCCTGGGAAAGCAGGACATATGGCTATTGTGATGTCTTGAGTAAATTTAATCTGTTTTCCACTTTGGCACAAGCTCTCTAACTCCTCATAGTTGTAACACAGATGAAAAGGTCCAGCAGTGAGTGAAGTGCTAAACCACAGAGGGAAGTCTTGGTATATCTCAAACTATGAGTGTGCCTAGCATAGACTCAACTCAGCTACTTGCAGTCCGAAGCGGATGTTTGAAAAGACACAGCTGGTCTAATGACTCTCATTGGCTAATTCTATACAATTTGCCCTTCAGAAGCCTCTTTCTCCACAGGATAGAGCAATAGCCTTGGTATCAAACACTGGAGTTTGAACCATCCTGCTGAGACAGATAAACACTGGCACTCTTGAACATGTCCCACATTGCTAGTAACAAAGCAGAAGATGGAATTATGATTTAATTTTTCCTTTATCCTTGTTATCAAATTCTTTATGTCTCTTTTGTGAATCTTCTCAGCTGCTTCAGCCAGTTTTATATTATAAGGCCAGAACTGCAGCAAGATTCGTTTCCAACAGTTTTTTTTTTATCTCATTCCCTCCTTCCACTCTTCCCTTCACTCTCAGCTGCTAGAAGCCTTTACAAGATCATTTCTATCCAAGAGATAAATGATACATCATAAAATTAAGATACATATAATCTTTAGATATAGATATCTATATCTATCGATAGATATAGACAGGTGTCCCTCATATTGGGAAAGACAACAAAATGGGCCTTCTTTCTTTGTGGTGGAGACAACAAGAGTCTTTTTATTTCCAGGAAAACACTGGAAACATTCCTAGCCATCTTCCCTGTGCTGCAGAACATAGAAGGCTTACAAAAAAGGCAGTCCTTTTCTTACTCTAAATTAATGCACATGCCATGCACTAAAATTGCTTTCGTCTGTGTTGCTGCTTGCTGAAAAGTTGGCTGGCTGACAAAAATTATGTTCCACAGTCATGTTCACAAATTAGAAAGAAATGCCATGCAATGGATTCCACATCAAAAAGAAACAAGGAAAAGACTGAATACAGGCAAATATATATGAAATACATTTGAAACCAGGAGAATGTAAACAGGGAGGTAACAATGCTGGCAAGGTGCCAATAACTACCCAAAGGATTTATGCTTCTCTACAGAACCCCATAAGCTGACACCTACAGGTTTTTATTGCTTTCAGTGCAAAACATACTTTTCTATCTCGACCTGTGGGAAGAAAATTTTTTGAAGGAAAACATAACAGGTACAAGTCAGTCATTGTTTTGCTCATATAACAAGATTATTTTCCAGGTATAAGATAAACCTCATTGAATGAGTTTTCTTCAAACATTTGTTCAGTTAGAAAACATGGGAAGCTACATTACTTGTATATCTTTCGGCCTTTTAAAAGCATTCCTTACCAAACTAGCAATTTAAATGGGGCTTAAAGAAGTGAAAGCCTTCTCACAAACAAGAAAGTACAACATTCATTAGATTATTATCTCAAGAAGTAAATGTAGGCTATGATTCTTCACAGAGCAGAAGAAAACAAATCCTGAGAAAACATATAATCTTTATTTTTATTTTTAAATTTCTGCTGCTTTCAGAAAGTAATGAGAAGGGAAAGCTCTAATAACTGATTTCAAATTAAATGTGTGCCGCGCTTAGAAAGTATGAACTTCCATTAAAATTTGGATGTAAAAGGAGCTATAAAAGCTAGGAGGAGTCTTAATGGAACATGTATATACTAGCATTTCAGAAACTGAATTATGGTAACTATTTCACTTCAGATTTTCCACTTGAGTCTAATTTTGACCTTACCTGTGATATTTATAAGTACTCCCTTTCTACCCATAAATTATTTTATTCAAAGAAAGGAATGGCCTTACTACATCTTTTTTTAGCATTGTATTTATTATTTTAAGGTAAATAGATACAGAGAACTCAGAGCTGTGAACTGCAACAACTCTGTTGAGGGGAGGGGAGGGGACGGGAAGGTCCAAGGAAGTTTTTTTGTGGCTTTGCAATCCATAAAGAGCGGGGGGGTGGGGGATTGTAAGAGAGACAGAAAGAGATTTTATACCAAAGCTCACAGTGACAGGACAAAGGAAACAGTCTTATCCTGAAAGAAGGTAGATTTAGTCCGAACATAAGGAATACATTTTTTGCAGTGAGGGTGAGACACTGGCACAGGTTGCCCAGAGAAGTTGTAACTGTCCCATCCCTGGAAGTTTTCAAGACCAGGCCGGATGGGGCCCTGAGCAACCTGGTCTAGTGAAATGTGCCCATGCTCATGGCAGGGGGTTTGGAACTAGAGGATCTTTAAAGGTGCCTTCCAACCCAAACTTGTCTATGATTCCATGATTCATAGCAACGTGGTACTTTCTTAACATGGCAAACAATGATGTCCACTGTCATTTCTACTGGCAAACGTAATCTCTTACCATAGCATTCTAGAAAACCAGATTTTTTGATTGGTTTAATTCCTTGTTTTTTTCTTCTCTTCCCTTTGCTTGTTTCAATATGCTAGTTTCAGATGCTTTAGCTCCTGCAAAACTGCTAATTTCAAAAAGCTTTCTGTGGATGTGTAACCCCTGTAGACGGTTTTACAGATAACATCCCAGAACACTGGCATCAGAAATTATGCTAGTTTTTGGCAGAAGTTGGAGAAGATTAGACAAACAAGTGCTGCATTATCAAACAGTCTGTTCATTGGAAATAAGCAACATTTTTGAAAGGAAAGAAGTGTTCAGCTTTACTTCATCTGCAACATTTATTACAATGTTTTCTATTAAGCTAGTAATAAACTAAAGTCTGATTCTCCACTGTGGCCCACCCTCAGGATATACACATCATGGAAAATCCTAAGTACTGCTTGCGGACTTTCAAACTAATTTAAAATATCAGTATGTAAATTGATTTTTTTTCTTCTCCTAAGTTCTTATAATATAATTCATTTTTCTTCTCATATATCACGCTATCATATAGCTTGCATATACCACAGCACACAATTTATTGCAGTATTATGGTTTTTAAAGTCCATGTGAGCCATACCTTTCATCAACCTCACTACAAATAGAGCCACGGTTTTCAGTAATTGACTGAAGACTAATCTCTATTATGTCTGCTGTAATGTGTGTGTCAGTCCTGATATTCAGGAATACTGAGCTCCAAAAGATCAAATAGAAATTTAGTACTGATGTTTTGTAAAGCTAAGCTAAAAGAACTTTCAAATACAAGTAAAAAAAACCAAACAAACAAACCCATAAAACAAAAACAAAATGTAAAAACATAATGGAAAAAGACTGTGCTTCATGGAAAAACTGAGGAATGAGATTAATTAAAAGTATTTCTTATTTATACATTAATTGAATCTTCAATATAATATACAAATAGGATTTTTATGGTATATCATGTTACACTTAAGATCTTCTTATTGACAAAATGCTAAGCAAAGAATTTATTGTTTGTCTAATTAAAATCTTAACAGCCTCCTCAAAACCATAGCAAATCTTATTATTAATCCAGTCACAATTATACTAGCTTTAACTTTGCAAATTATTTAATTATTGCAGTAAAATCTCATTAATAATGTTGCTATATCTGTATACACATAAACTTTTGAGTATCAATCCCTTTCCTCCAGTGATACACACCCAGTCCGTGCTCCTCTGGTTCCTAAGGCTGACAGATTCAGCCCCCCACAAGATAAAGAGAAGGAAGGGCAAATTATGTTAAAAAGCCAATATACCAAGTCCTTGACGTTGACGTCTGGTATTCCTTCCCCCTTAGTCTCGGATCTGGCTGAGGTCGTATTTGCACATTTTCTAACACTGTGTCCTTATTTCCTCTTTTTTAAAATGAGTTCTACTCTAAACTGAGTCTATCTGCACCCATTAACTGCTTATTGATTGAAATTAAGTCACAGTTACTTTGTTACTGAGTGGTTTTACAGGTTTGTTAGATCTTTGCCATGCATGCTATTTAGAGACCCGCGCTGAAACAAGTTCAGCAGTACTGTCCCCACCGCTGGACAATTGTTACCAAAGCCATCACAAGCTCAGGATATTAAAAAAATATATATATTCCAAAAGCCCACAATGACAGGTCAATATAAAGTCTGCAGCCTTTTTCTAGCAACAACACCCTCCCTCCGCCCCCATACATATTTATTGAGCAATAGCTGGACGCTCTGTAAAACCTTAATTCCAGCTTCATTTGATAAAAAATACTCCTTTTTTATACGATTTCCAAAGAGCCTTCAAATTACTTTCATATTACTTTCAAATACATCTAAATTAAAATTCTCTTTTTCAAATACATTCTAACTTGCACAACCTATCTAGATAAGATGCAGCAGAATTCAGAGAATAATTTTACTTTTGAACTATTATCACTTTTACAAAAAATTATTTTATATAAGTGGTTTATTATTAATTAGATCTTCAGGTATCTACTTTGAATGCAGATTGAATTTACCCTAAAGCTAAAAAACTAGCAAATGTGGCAGGTAGACTATCTAGAATAAATTCAGGTCGATTCAAACATTTTCAATTATAATCCCTTTGAAAACATGAGAGCTGCATTTCAGTACACTTAATACTCAAGGACCCAGTTGGCAACCCCAAAATTGTCACTTTTATATGCATAATTGTCTAGTGATGAAAAATGGAAAACAAGAAAACTTCCTCACAGTGAACTAAGGAAAGATGTTGCCAATAAAAATAAAAGTATATGGTCTGAATTTAATTCAAATACCGGGATTAAAAGAAGAACTAAATGTTCTATATAACAAAAAGGCCATTGATGCTGACTGACACATTCTTATAACCAGACTATATCACTGAGTAGAATTCTTTTCTTGTCCAGGTTTGAAATACATAGAGTATTACAACTCTGTCTTTTTTAAATTCCCAATGCTTACTGAAGATCTATTACCTATGCTCATAAAGCATAGAAAAAGGTTAACCCTAAGTGCTGGTTTATTACACTGTTAACAACATTTAGTTTCTTTTTTTCTGAAGTCTCTCAAATATGTATAATAAGTGAGCTAAAGTGATAACTGTGTCTAGAAATATTGTAAAACAGCCTCTAACTCTGTAATAATTAATTTGCTACTAGGTTTTGTTTTAAAATGTGTTTGCTTATTTAGCACACATAGCTTAAGTGTCAGAGTTTAAGTACCTGATAGAGACAGATATTAAGTGAAGTACACTTGCTCAGAAGATAATTTTATTTAGCATCTTCAAGCAGGGCATAATTAAGTTACTCTGTCATACAAAATGATGGAGGCTTAAATAAGTAACAGCTGGTTACCCCAATGGCTGTACAACTGAAGGGCAGCCTTTGGCAGGAAAAGCTGTGCAAACACAATCAATACATTATGCTAATGGGAACAATGTAATGAGCAAGGAAGCAGCTAAAACGGAATGACAAAAAGAAAAACAAACAATCAAACATGTCCCTGCAGCCCTTAGCAAGCATTTCAATTGCAATTTGTGAACAGAAATCTTACAATGGCTGTACTCAAGTACTAGTCTTATCTAGAAATGTTTGCTGTGTTCATTCCATATGTCAGAATAAATTTAATGGCAGACAGATGAATCCACTGATGGCTGCTTCCTTGGCTTCAATGAATTTGCACTGTATTACTCCAAGTGGTGAACTGATCAAAACTTATAAACTAATAAAAATATTTTTTCATTAATTTTCTCTCTGATATTTTAGCAAAAATAAATTAACTAAACTGCAGTATAAATTAGACTTAAAAACCTGTACATTATAAAACTATTTCCTCTCTGCTGCTACTACTCTCTGAAGTCTCACTTGAGTGTTTACTTGCCTTGGTGTCATTCTGATTTATTTTGTCTCATAATTGATTGTGACATTACTCCAGTACAGATTTTCTGTTAGATTTATTCACTGCAGAAGACCCTTGTGAATTCCCTAATTCGCTCAGGAGCAGGAAAAAACACCCACTAACCTGAACTGGATTTTAAAAGGTTCTTAGCTTCAGTGCAGAGGGAAGGTACGCTGCATGCTAAACATTATATGCTTTGTGCTAAAACTCACCTACAGCCCTTTCAAAGTCCACTGTAAAAGACTCCCAAAACAAGTGTTTTCAAATGAGACTTTTGAATGAACCTGTGTTGCATGCTAAACATGATTTGTTCTGTGCTACTCTGATAAGCTTTAAATTTCTTCTTTGTCTACCTGGAGGACTCTTGAGGCAAAGCAGGATTCTGCTGACTCCCAGAGAAATGTGCAGTATAATCTTAGAGGACCACCTCTGTGCTATCTCAGGAGAGGATCTCAGGAGAGCAACAAGGTAGAGCAATGATGACATATATACCTTCCCCCTCCATCCTCTGCCCTGCCCTTGCAAACTATCCTTCTAACTTTCACCTTCTTTTTGCTATTTGTATGTTCGAGATAAATTCAATATAGGTTTCTTGGGTTTGTTTGTTGGGGTTTTTTGTTGGTTTGTTGGTTTTTTTTTCAATTTAACTGCAACCTTCTCTGGTGAGGTTTCAATCAGTTTATCCCCAATAATAAAGGAGTGAATACAGAGTAGTCCTTCCACAATTCTTATATATTATTATTGTGCATGTATTTGAGCCCTCAGCAGCTACAATGGCAGTTACCTATTACAATAGGTAATACTGCATAATAGGTACAATAGGTAATTGAAATATGTAACGCTGCATACTAGATTCAGCATTAGAATATCTCTGATGTCAGCATCCAACATTTGCTTTTACTCTGTCATTCCTACCTGTCATGAATATTAATCCTGAAATAAAAACCCTAACATTTTAACTTTTCTGGGAGAAATGCCAGAAGATAGAATCTTATGTTTATAAGGTGTGCAGCAGTAAAAGTGTATAAATTGTACTGCAGAACCAACATCAAGGTGGGCTTGTGACTGATTCAGAGCTGACTCTAGTATGGTTTGGCTGTAGTATACTCAGGGGAAATACAAGTAACCCAAACATTTATGTTACTCTCACAAATGCAGGTAATCATACAAGGTGAATCTGGCACACTTGGGTGTTCAGGCATCCATCTATTCTTGCTATGGTAACACGTTGGTGAGAAGATAAGCCAGTGCATTTCCCTTTAGAGATCTGAAATACTTCCTATACAGTCACTGTTACCATCTGCCACAAGACTAGGAGAGATTTGTTGTCAGCCTGAAAAGATGTTGTCTACAAGGG
Organism: Melanocharis versteri; assembly: GCA_013397845.1. NCBI lineage: Eukaryota > Metazoa > Chordata > Aves > Passeriformes > Melanocharitidae > Melanocharis > Melanocharis versteri. The sequence continues at coordinate 6,025,978 of VZTG01005248.1, read as the reverse complement.
CAGAACAGACCTAGATTCAAGCAGAATGTGAAGTATAGCTACCAAGAGATTTCATTTTCCTGAAATCAGTTTCCAGCTGTTCAAATTTGAACTCTAAACTTGAGAATATGTTGGCCTGAGCCATGAGAAGTTGGTGTAAAATCATCTCTTAGCTTTTTAACATCTGCAATACTCTGATCTACTGTGTTATATGATGATGTCAGCATTACTGCTGGGAGGGAAATGGCTCATCCCTTTTGTGAGACTTCTCAGTGCTAAAAAGAGGCTTTGTACCAGATCAAGACCTGTTTTTTTCCCTTGAGCTGAAAATCCATAAAAACTTACAAGAATCCAAATCAATTTAACTGAATAATTTGATTGCTTTCTTTCCAGATAGACTTTGTTTCATTTATAAGTATAGTAAGTTTAGGGTGGAAGGGTCCTCGGGTCTCTAGTCCAGCATTTTCCCCAAAGCAGGGTCAGCTATGCAGTCAGACCTGGTGTCTCAGGTCTTTATCCAGTCAGGTCTTTCAAACCTCCAAGGATGAAGAGAGACTGCACAGCCTCTCTGGGCGACCTCTTGAACCTCACTGCCTTCAGAGGCAAAAACCTTTTTCTTTTTAGCCAGACTAAATTACTTTCATTTCGATTTATGTCCATGGATTCCTGCTCTCCTAGTACCCCCACTGTGAAGGGACTGGCTCCATTCTCTCAGTGACCAAGGTATAGGCACAAGGGGCTGCTGTTCAGCCTGTCCAAAGCTGTCTCCGTTCCAGGCTGAACAAGCCCAGTTTCATCAGTCTCTCCTCACAGAGCAAGGGCTCCAGCCACCAGCAATCACAATGGTCCTTGTGCTGAACTTGCTCCAGTCTATTGCTGTGTGTCTTGGGAGGTACTGTGAGGTCAGTATTCCAGACCTCTCCTAATAAGAACCAGGTAGAGAGAGGTAATCCTTTCCCTCAATTTACCTATCTGCTCCTGTTAACAGAGCCCAGGAGGCTGATGGCCTTTTTTGTGACCATGGCTCTGTTAACTCATGCTCAGTTTGATGTCTGTGAGGCCTTCATGGCCTTTTCTACAGAATTTCTTCCCAGTCAATTATTTTTCACACTGTACCATTGCAAGGTCTCTAGCTTTCCATGTGCCAAACCTTGCATCATGCCTTGTTAATTTTCTGTGGTTTCCTGTTGGTTAATTCTTCTATCCAGTCTAGGTGTCTTTGTATGACAACCCTTTCCTTTAGCAATCAGCAATTATACCCCAATTTATTACCATCTACTACTTGGTCATTGGTAAAGATGTTAAACAGGTCCCAGAACAGGTTGGTTAGGTATGCTGACTATTTCCAGTAACTTTCTTCTCCTTCATGAGACCAGAATTATGTTCCAAGAGGGCTTGCTCAATGATTTTTCCAGGCATCAAAGCAAGGCAAATTGACTTGCTTGTATATCTAAAGGTTTTTCGCTTTTAAAAGTGTTCTTAAAATTGAGTACTACCTAGCTACTTATCCGAAAATGGGGAAAGAAAGGTGTCACCACAAATCAGATAACAGTAGTAGTTTTAATTAGGAGGTGTTATTTCACAAGTCCTATAGTAGTAGTAATAGCAATTAAGATATGTTGCTGAATTATCTGTAATAAAAAATTGAGTGGTGTTACTGAACAATCTAATGACTTTATGAGTACTTTTCTTTCTTTGTCTCTATGGTATATGCTTGACATTTTGACCTTTCTTCTTCTGTCTTCTTGAACAAATAAAGACTGAGATAAGAACCATATTTTAATTTGCTTTAATTTGCTTAATTTTCCTAATTGTGCATATTTAAGAAATCTAAATAACAATTATCTCAATAAAAAATTAGTATTCAAAGTCAGACAATGAAATACAGTGAAACTCGTGTAAAGTACATGGGATTCTGATCAGTTCAAATAATTATCTGTATTTTTATGGTATATCTTACTTGAATACTTTACATAAATGAAGGGTTTCTAGTCCTCAATGAATTTTATAAACGTTACTTATTAATATGAAGTCTTTCCTTCATTACCGCATATCCATTGCTCAAAGCCAACTCAGAATTCAACAGATTGTATGTTTTAAGATGTTGCCAATGTTTTAAACAGAAAATCCCTTTGGTTTATATCCCTATATATTCAGATTGTTTTTGCACAGCTGCTGTAATGATTAAATAGGACATTCCATCTCTGGAGGAAAACCAACTCAATTAAGTGAAAGAACTAAAAGGTAGTTTTCCTTCCTCTTCCTTAAAATAAATTTTAAAAGGCAGTTCTGTTTTTTTCTACTTTTAAACTACAATTAATATCTGCCATTGTATAACAAAATTACAAAGAGCAGTTGCATGCCAAATGGAACACGACCATGCAATTGCCAGTTACTAGACAGTAATTTTCTGTTATTAAAGAAAAAAAAAGAACCATCACTAGATTTGTTAGTTATGGTTCCAACGCATCTAAACACAGGGACCAACACTCTTTTTTCTTTTAAACTAATGAGATGATCAATTTGCTTTACTTTCAGTGCAGCTGAATTCAATGGGCTGGAATACAGCCTGCAGCCTGCAGAGTGGTGGCCAGACAAAAGAACTAACCTTGTTGGTTCCCTTAACTGCTTTCTTGGACTATTCTGATTCAAATACTTTATCTTGACAGATCACCCATTTTTCAATGCAAAATTTAATGCTTGTCTAAACTAAAAAGCCTCTGCCACTAGCCAGTCTGCTGAGGCTGTGCTGTCAAATCCCCTCAATGTATGCCAAAAAGAGATACTGTCCTGCCAGCACAGTTCCATCACCTCACTGAATGACAGATGCAAAACTAACATTAGCTTTCCTCTTTTGGCATAACTACACATTGAGATTTTGACAGTGTAACTATATTAGTCAGGTTTGGTATGTGAGTGTGGGTTGGTTAACTTTATTTTCTGCTCTCCAGATTTGTTGGCAATTCTTTGTAGACATTGCCAAAGAATGCTACTATTAATGATCAAAATGGCAGCTGACAACAATTTCCATCTATAAGGTGTTTAACTTACTAAAATGTCCTGGAAGGTTAAAAAAGTATGCTTAAGGACCACAGATTTCTGTTTGATTTGGTCAAAAACAAACAGCTCACTGGAAATTTTTCTTCTAGCTATTTGATGAGAAATGCCATGGTCTTTATCTGAAGATTTTCCTATATTGTACTATTCACAGATTTATTCTGCAGTGGAGGGATAATATCCTGTAATATCTTGTCAGGTGTAGTTCACACTACAGCTTGTTTCTCTCTCCTTTAGCTGTCAGTTTAGGAACTCAACTTCTACATAAAAGTTGGCTAAAACAGGGTGCAAAGATTTTTTTTTTTTTTTTTTTAAATTGTGGCGGAAATAAGATAACTAGGGCTGGTCATAAACTCTAAATATTTTTGATGTATAACTGCATATACTGTCCATACTTTATTCTATCTGGCAGAACCTCACCAATCCCTATGTTAGACTCACAGATTTTATTGTATTTCCTTCAATCAGTGATATAAACCTGGAGAACCAACTAGCTGTTGCTGTTATTTTATCAATGGTTAGTAAATCTGGCCTGTATTTCAGGCATCTACAATATTAATTTTCCAAAAGGTATGGAGTTTTTTCTTCATGCTTTGGAAATCACCATGAATAGCAAAGAATAAACATGGTGTAGTAAGATATATGCAGTTATTTTTTTTTCATTATTTAGCTTTATAACTGTATAAATAATCTGGCTTGGAGTAGGAACAGTCCAGTCAAATTTAGCACAGCATGGTTTTTATGCAGTAGTAGTTTGTGTAAATTGTGTTTGTGACAGACTATTATAGCACTAGGCAATATTTTGTGTGGAAGTAACAGATGACCCATGACAACTCTAACTAAAATAAATTTTTGCTGGTGTAACATAGTTATTAAGCCCATCATATTCCACCTATTGAGCTTCACTAAGAAGTAAAGTAATATATAGTGCATGATAAAATACGTATGAAAAGGAATGCCCTGTTATTTACCAGCTATACAAATCCTATAATAGCCACAAGTGATCCTAGCCACTGTCTCCCTCATGAGCCTTTCAGAATGAACTCTTAGCTCAGGACACTTACTGTTTCCCTGTGTCCTACCTTGTAACCTCTTCTGCTTTTATCCCTGAAGGCATTTTTAGATTGTTATTATCTGACGGGTTGTCTGCATCACTGACATAGTATCCTGTCTTCACTGCCTTCCCTGATTGGATGGCCTAATTTTTGCCAACAGGAGGCTGAATGGAATCATTATTAATAACCTGAGACTGTTCAGGTGAAGGCTAAGAGTACTTAAGAATGAAGGATATAATAGGCGACAGGAAGTATGGGAACACTTAGAAGATTAAAAATAATTTCCTGTCCTTCCCCACAACCTCTCCCCCCACCCCTGCAGCAACACTTGTTTTGCTTCTTTTGGGCTCCAAATAGGAACTCTAGAGTTTATATTAGCTGTGTTTCTACCTTTGAAAGGCAAAAAGCAGGGAAATATAAATCAGATACAATATTTAGCAAATCTTGAAGACCCTTTCTCCTGTCATTTTCTTACCAATCAGTTGCTATTTCTGCCACCATTCTCAACCTCCCTTTGCCAGTGTTGTTCACCCTAATCACTGGCAGCCCCTGGCTTTTACTCCTTGAATATTTCCAAGGCATATTTAAAGGCTAATCAAAAGTGTCCATGGGGTATTTGGCCTCAAGTGATGAGCTCTTGCACCATAATATCGAGGGAAGAGCTGGTATACAATTGTTCGCTTCAGAAGTAATTTTTCTATTGCTTGTACATACACAACCCTTCTTTTATTTGATGTTGTGTTGAAGATATTTTACCTTAATCCACTTTTTTATCCATATTACTCAGAATTTTTCTCCACTTGTATAAAAATACAAAATCTACGAAAAAGCAGGAATGCTAAAGAGGGGTTGAAAGCCCATTTAGTCTCCATGTATATGCTCCAAGCAAAACTGCAGTTTTTGTAGTTGTAACAGAAATGTAAGAAAATAGGGAGAATGCTTACTGAATCACAAGTCAAATTGTATAAACGGAACCATAAATATATTATTCCACTGTTTACTCAGCTCTAAACCTGACACTTAACAAGAAACGTTTAGCCACATGAGACAGGAAATTGAATCTTCTCACTTATCCACATTCACACTCTGTCTCTTGCATTTGATTTGTGCCAGATTAACAGAAGAGAGTGAGGGATGAGGCTAAATTGTTCCTCCCTGTGCAGAGGGAATGCAGAGATCTCCCAACAGCAAGTGGCTTTCCTCACCATATGTGCTTCTTCATCTTGGCCCAACAGGGCAGGAAAATGAATTTGAGGATTTTTAACACAACACGTTATGTAAGTTTTAGCTGCAATGCTTTGCTCCATTTATGCTTTCAGTGGCTTATTCACATGCATTTCACGGAGAGTGGCTAAGCTCAAAAGTTGGAAAAGATTTTTCAGTGTGGCAAAATCTACGGAATTCAAGTTAAACTTTTTACATGAGGGTGAAATTCAGGTTAGTACTTCACATATAAGCGTGACGTAGCTAAGTAAGCAGACCCTGTTTTTTGTAGACATGGAGCATACTTAGTCATCAGTTCCCAAGTAGTCCAAAATCAGCCTTGCAAAATGGGCGAATTTCATGCACTTGCTGAAGAGGTGAATCCAGAAAAAAAAAAAAAAAAACAGTTCAGGAAGCCTCATCCAAACCATCTGACAATGCCGTTGCAAGGACCTAGTCAGTGACAGACCATTCTGTTTGAAAGACTGCATCTCCCCACGAGCATCACTCGCTGCAACTTATTTCAGCCAATTAGTGGATTCTTTAGCAAGCATTCTGTCTGTGAATGTTTGCAACACATGACCAGACACTCCTGAATTTTTTTTAATGATAGACTATCGTGTTGTAATCACACTTTGCCAACATATGACCTGCCCTAATTTTAGCATTTCAGATGCAACATTTAAAGTTGTTTCTTAAAATGCTGGATGTTCATGTCTACACTGTTTACACCACATTGCATGATGGACAGCTTTGGATGAAGCACAAATGAAGTCATGACCATCCTTTTTTCTAGACTTCATCATATTGATTATTGATGATCCCCATTACAAGGGTATATATAAGGGTATATTTTGGTATTGATACCAAAAGGGATGAGATGAGGAAATGGCTGTAGTTTTGCAGCCAGTTGTGAAGTCAATGCAGCTCAACCAATGTCCTTAAAACAACATGATGTGAACTCGCCTGCTGGAAAAAAAGCTGGAGCACTGGTCAGACAACGTGCTGCATTTTACCTTTGAATCCTGATCCAGGACAATCAACCTGCAGTGGCAGCTGCTAAAGCCTGTAAATCTTATCTCTGATTTCTGAGGAAACAGTAAACTCCTTGCTACCATTTTTGTGAGTATATAAAGAAAGTTTCTGAGAACAGGAGAGATCTAAATAAACCCATAGTTTAAAATGTTGTCTATAGGTATTTTTACACTAATACATCTCTGTACCACTTCATTCTAAAAAAGCAAAAGGTATTTTGTAAGTGGACCAAAAGAGCTTTCTTTTATATTTTATCAACACAATTTATAAAGTAATCAAATGTTTGAAAAAGTCTTTGTTCCTAAGCCGTGGACAGAGTTGATTCAGACATTTCATTTCTTCAGATTAGATCTAGGGCTTTCTTCCAAAATTTAGATCACATTATATCAGATGATCTTTATCACTTATAAACAGGTCCATGAAACACAAACAAAAGTATAGTTGTGTTCAGAGTAAACAAATTTACACTTTATATTTGTGGGTTTATGTTTTAGGCTACTAATACTTTATGAATGATCCCACGAACAATGCCTCTTCCCCCAAATAAATAATGTCTACTCATATTTTCACTTCTATTCAAAAAGAGAAACTAAAATTCAGCCAAACAGAAGTACAAAGTGAGGCTTAACTAGCTACATATGCTTACATAACTGCTAAGCTAACTACATACACCCCTTTAATTAGGGATTCTAAAGTTACTTATGAAGATTCTGAAATTTATTATTTGTAATTCTGGAAAACACTAAAGATTTTGATGGCACTGATTACATGACTGAAGGGAGTGTGAATATAAAAGTTTTTATTTGCACCAATTAACTGAATGTTGAAATCAATTAAATAAAGCAATAAAGACAAAGTGTATCTCAGAACATTCTGAATCTCAAAGTTTCAACAGAATAGTGATGCTATGTTATCATAAAACTCTTTAAACTCTCAATCGTGCCTCTCAGTGTACTTTAAAATCATAACTGTCTCCTTTCTTCTCAGTGAAAACCTTTCAAGTTAGCAGTCATTTGAAGTTTTTATTTTCCTATGAGTATCACACTGTGAGGTTTTCTGACAATGCCTTTGGGGAGTGAAAAGTACCCTAATTTTCATTCTTTCAAAACCCTGTGACTCTGCAGCAGTCAGGCCTTTCTGAATACATAGGTAACAAAACTCGGAGTTTACTCCCACCATGCCCCTCTGACAACAAAGTATTTTCCCAGTGTTCTGCAAAGCTTACTCATATTTCTGCCACCAGAGTTCTTCCATTATTTCATACATTTTTCATTTTTCTTTCTTGTCAGTGCTAAAAAGTCAGATAACTCACAGCTACAAACTATCAGAAGTTACAGGTTTTAAAGGATCTGGCAATAAAAACAGGATTTTAAAGGGACAGATTATATGTGTGCAAATATGATTGACTGAAACCGTGTGTGGGATAAACTACCAAAAAACTTATCTTATCATAGCAAAGTAACATAGAATATCAGAGGCATGCAAAGACATAATAATGTCTTCTGGAAGTCACATCAAATCATATGTCTTCTGATAATCAAAAAAGGGAAAAAAAAGAAATTTTCCTTAAAGCTAATTTTTTTTTTCCTGAGAAAGAATTCAACAACCATAGTAATGTTCTCTATAAAAATTAGAAGCTACAGGATTGATGCTTATGGCTTACGTTAAAAAACTGACTTAGTTAAGACATTTAGTAAAATTGTTGTATAATTTAGTGTTTGCTTGCCTAAAGGTCACAATTTCAGACCACTGAAGTGCTATGAGTGTAAGGACTCCAATTATTATATATTTTTTTTTAATCCAGGTAATTACTATATATTAACCATTTTAGCAGATATAAAAGGATAGCTTCATTCTGTTAATTTCTATATTTCAGACATTCACTTCTGTATTTGAAAATTCCCATACACTGCATGTTCAGAGACAAAATGTTTGATAAATACTGCATGTGTAAATGTAAAAAGATGACAGACAAGCCATTGACAGGTGGACCCTCACATTTCTATGATCATTCTAAATGCAACTTCTAGTAAGAACCTGGACTTCGGGCCCAGCATATTGACTAGAAGCCATGGGTGACTGTGTTCACATACACTAAATATCTGCATACTGTCAAATAAATCCCAGCTTATCTGTCTGGAGAACAAAAATTGCCATAAGGAAACTGCACTGTCCATCTCCTTTACAGGGGGGTCACTGGGATCTTGTATTCCTTTATTCATTGACCTCTATCCACCAATTCTGTACAAATACCCATGCGACCAGTAAGCACGGGAGGGGGGGGTTATATAATCTACCTTTTTCGTTGAAACATACTGCAAACTGGTTTTCCTACAGTAATTATACATTTTTAATATTTTTTTTACAACACAGCACTCTAATAGCTACTGAGAAGAAATTAACTCCACCCCAGCTGAAACCAGGACATGAGCCCTTTAAGAAAAAAACCCTCTGTGAGACAGACACAGCCAGAAGAAAGGCCAAGTGAGGGAAGCTAACTGTCCCCATTTTACTTCCAAGGCAGTAACTAAGCAGTCTGTCCACAAGCCACACAGCACTTTTCTGTCAGAACAGACCCCCTGCAGATTAGGAGACTCCTCTAAAAGAAGAGGTACTTTTTAAACTGTTGGTGCCATAACAATTATGTCAGATTAGGAAATTTCATGAACTGCATTAAACCTAAAAGCTTCCACTAGGATGAAAAGTCATACATTATGCATTTGAAAGGTATTAAACACAGTGGTTTGCATTATCAGATGAAAGCATCTTGGAGTAATCACAAATAATTGAGCATTTGTTGTCTCCACTTAAAAAGTATACTGTTGCTGTGCAAGTGGAAAATCACAGCATGTTTACAGACGTGTATTTTTTTAGCTGCAGAGAATACAAATTTCAAACTTCAGGATGAAGACATTAAGAAACGAAGACATGATTCTAAATGAAGGAATATTTTTCATAACCACAACTACCTAGAGATTGTGGGTGAAGTGGTGGTGTATAGTTTTATTATATTATTTTTTGTATGGCATGATTGACAAGACCTCTCACATAAAGTAGGGCTGCAAAAAACAGATGGGGAATAAAAATTCAAAAGCTCATAAAAGCTTTCCAGGAGCTCATAAACACTAACAACAATGCCATGTAATGGGAAACCAATAAGTAAAAAATGGTGACACAAAAAACTGCACCCAGTTCTATTCTTCTACTACAAATAGCTATTTTATTTTTAGAAATATATACTATAAAATGAAACATACCTTACTTTTTAAATGTTAAGGTATGTAGAAGTTACCAGAGTAGATTAGAAGTGTCATCCATGTGGTCAAATACCATGACTTAAGAGTGGCCAAAGCAAGATGCTTTAGAGGAAGGTATAAAAGAGACCTAGTATAGAAAAAGCTACACTCTGAAGTCCTTAACTTCATTATCAATCACTAGAGACTGTATTAAGCCCTCAAGTATGATATTTTATCCCTTAAATTTTTTTTTCTAGCACTAAAAAACGCTACTATGTGCTATTTTTATCATCATAATTTAATTATTTTGGAATATTGTTAAATGCTTGGTTTCTGACAGATGTGTGAAGACTTACATGTGTATCTGCAGAATTAATAGCTGTTTTGGGATCTACCTCCACACTTTTATGAGTGTATAACATACCATGGTGATGTGCATTGGCACTGTAGAGTTTAGCCTCTTATTCCTCTGCATGCAGGTCCTGTACACTTTATAAAAGTAAAATACTTATCCATTGGATAGACAAAACTCCTACTACAGTGGAATCCCTTCAAAGTTTGCTACAGCTGAGCACTCATTCTGTATTTTTATATTCAGGTACATCTGGGCTTTTGATCATGAAGCTATATCAAATTGTTGAGGAATGCAGGCATTGAACTGCTTGCGAATGCCAGGCAGAGTTGCGGGAGAACAGGTACTGCCTTGGGTGCCAGTGGATTTAGAGAGGGCTGCACTGAACTCCACATGGAATCACCAATAACAGAAACTATTGTCATACTTCTTAATGTCACTAACAGATTCAAGGGCAGCAATCATTTCAGTGGAGATATCCTGAGATATCCTCTATCTCCTGAGAAAGGAGCTGTGCAATTTTTCTATGTTAGTCATCAGTTCCCACTTACAAGTAACTGTAGCTGAAGGCTGCGTTTCCCCTAGGGCTGGTGTAGAATATTGTATACAGCACTCCATGAAGGAAGGATGCAAGATAATAAACTTAGGCCAATGACAATCTTTTTTCCTCTGATTTGGCAAATAAGCTATCATTTAAAAATTGGTTGGGATTGAATCAGACACATTTATTCTGGTTTTGCTCACAGAAAAAACAAACTCAACCATTTTTAATTAATAAGTATTTTATTTATCACTGCATAATATATTTTCTTTCCAGGCCCTTGAAAGAAAAACAAATTAAATCAAATAGAGCTATGAGAGTCAGAAGAGGTGGTGGCATCCTTTTACATCATAAATGTTGTTAAGATATTGTTGCTTTGCCTCATAACCATTCTTGAGAATGGAGAGACTTTGTCTAATATTTCCCAGAACAGCAGTTTCATAAATTTGCTACAAAGCATCCTGGAATTATATTTTTCCATACTTTAAAATGGAAATTTTTATATGAATTAACAATTCAATATTCACTGAAACCAGAATCCACTGGAAACCTAGATTCACTGAAACCTCATAGGTTCCTTGGCATAATTAGCTCCTTTACAGAGTATGATTCTCAGAGACAATGCTCAGCAGTAGTTCAGGGATAACAAACATTTCCAAAGGCTGTATTAACAAATACAACTCTCTCCATTTTAGACAGTCACTGTCCCAGCAGGAAAGGAATTCACTAATCCTACATGCTCCTATGGTAAAGGACTCATATTATTTTCTATTCTATTCTATTCTATTCTATTCTATTCTATTCTATTCTATTCTATTCTATTCTATTCTATTCCATTCCATTCCTTTCCATTCCATTCCAGTTCTTGATGAACAGCATTTCTGATGACTGTGGATTGGGCAGATCATGGAATTAAACATAACTGTAAGTAATATTTGCTATACAATTCCCCTGTATGCCTTGGGTATGCAATTGTGTCTTCAAACACATGGATATAGACTCAAAAAAGTGGCTTAACATACCTTAAGCCAACATGGAAAACGGTTAATTAAATTGAAATTTGAAAGTAGAGCTTCATGCCTGGACTTGTAAGAATACTGCCAACAGAGGTGAAGACCACTGGCCTGGCATTCTCATGCTGTGAAAAAAATTGGGATCTAGGTACAAAGCAGCAACATTTTGTGTACAGTGATCATGTGAAAGTCTGTCAAAATGGCAAATTTTCAGGACAATGACTCCACCAAATGTCCTGCCCACCTTAATCCAATCACCATTTGCTGAGAATTAATTCAATATTCCCACACATAATTTTCCATCTACTGACAGCTAGTTTCTCCTCATTTGCATAACCAAATCAGAACACAGAAATAAAAAGGAAAGCCATTACTAAAACTTTCTGTCTGTGCAGTCCTAGGAGATCTCTCATGACAATCTTTAGCTTGTCACTCATTTGAAAAAGTCCAGGAAGGTGAAAACAGAAATCTGCTCCCTCCATAAACTTTCCATAACAGCTACTGGATATTTTGTTTCCTCTCAAAATTGTTCGGTAATCTTAGAACACAACTGAATGTATCAAAACAAAGACAAGGACATATGTCATTTTCTGCACATCGAGCATAGATAAACAAACTATATAAAGGTGCTGGACTTTGCATGAACTGCATATATCTAGTAGATACAAAATTGTCAGAATTAGGAAATCAAGTGCTAGGTAGCTGAATTTATAGCAGAATATCTTGTGCATATTAAAATATTAGACTTCTAGCTTTTTCAAGAAAATTATCTCCTTTTGTTAAGGTTCTCTCTGGCTCCCTAAACACAAACAATCTGTTTGTTAAAACATTTCCTCAACAACTGTTCTGTATCTGCGAAATAGCTACATCTCCTATTAGACAGCTGTTTATTCATCTGAAATAAGCAGACATGATATCTGAAGCTGCAGACAAGTATATTTTTAATAGACTTCATCAGGGGGTGACTTGTGTAAGTGAAGAAACAGGACAACAAGGGCTCATCTTTGAAAATTACATGTACTCATGTTCTTTCGCAAATCTAAGTACTTGAAGCTTCTAGGAAGTAACAGAGGGCTTTCTTTTCTTTTTCTCTTTCTTTTTTTAAAACAGATATTACTCACACACTTAATTAGATTGTGAGCAAAATACAGTCATCACCGGCATAAGAAAACATGCACACTTAAACTTCCTCAGGAAGGAGAGGGTGATTCTTCAAAATAAGTGAAAGAGGCCTTGGTTAAGGAAAGACAAAAGAGAGATGAGCTGTGAATATATTGAAAAAGTGATTTCAGCAAGTCAATAAGGCATAGAGTGTGGGGCCTCTGAAATATACTTCACCCAAGTGGGTGGCTTTGTAGGAGAAAGAGAGTATTGTTTACCAGAGCTGAAAAAGCTAGAATAAAAAAGGAAAAAATCACTGAGAAAATAAGCACTCTGGTGCTCAGAAACACATCACTGCTGGCTAACCTGACAGGTCAGATCTAAGTTCCTTGCTTATACTCTGTCATTTGAAACAGCATGGTAGTGCTAACTGCAGTAAAAAATAGGCCTTGGCAGTGGCTCTCAGGCACTACATGTGTTAGTGTGGCGCTGATGGTTTCATTTTACAACCACAGGGGTCTAGTCTTCTGTCAACATGTGTGCACAACAACTTTAAGAGGAATGCCTGTGTTCATAGATAGGCAAAGAGGCCCAAAGAGCTTGTGTTAATATTCAGATGACAATTAAAACCAGGCTTAATCCTTTCATTCAATAGATAAAGTCTAGCATAATTTTACAAAAGCCTTTATTTCAGTCATGTAGAGGAGACAGAAATTATTAATTAGGCTTATAGTCAAACAATGCTCTGCAAGGTATTAGTACATTCTATAAGAGGAAACTGACAGCCCTTAAAAATCTCTTCGTTGCAATTAAAAAAAAAAAATTCTATCAAGTAGATCTTCAGCCTACTGTCTCTGTTTTGAAACACAAATAACTTTTTCCAGCAGTGAGGTGTAGAAACCACATTAACTTATGTCATATAGAAGAGGCTTGTTTGACTGCAGTTTTGACATTTCCGTGTATATTCTGGTGACCTTGAGAGAAAATGAATACAGTCAAATCCTTAAATGTCTGGCTCTGAACCACCTTCTCAGAGCAAGTGCAGCTGGAGCAACGCCAGCTGACAGTGCTTCCCTCTAGCCCCCAGTCTGGCATGAAACCTGCCAAACTACCATACAGAGATACAGGGGTACAAGGAGAAAGAAAAAAGCCAAAAAAATCCCTCAAAGAAACAGTCAGTCAACCAGATCTGCTTGTTACATCCCTGCCTAAGAGATAGAAGGAAGCAAACCACCTATTTCTCTCTCCTCCTTTTATGCCTCCCTTGTGCCTAAAAGCTTCTATGCTAAGGCAATGTTTAAGGACATAATGTAAGTAACACTTTCCCTGTTTTGGGCACTTAGAAAACCAGAACTGTCTGTAATGTATTTTTTACGCCACTCTCTTTGTGTGCAGGAGAATTCAAACACACATGGGCTGTTTATCAAAACTACACAAAAGTACAGGATAGCCATCTCAATTTAAAGCCAAATCAAATATGACCTACATTTTAGATTAAAAAATGAAAAATACAATGTCAAGTTCCCCAGTTATATTCTTATATAACATAGATGCACAAAATTCCAACTTACACAGGTCCCTTTAGAAAAGCTTTTAATAGCTTGAAACATAGATGGGATGCATTCAGAAGAAGTATTGAAGGAACAGCACAGGCATCAATGTTTCTTGACATCACTGGCAAAACTCTCACTCGCTTGATTGTGGCTTTACCTGAACCTCTCAGAAGTAGAGCACTAAACAAAGAAACCAGAACTTGGCCAAATTTGNGAAGGAAGGAAGGAAGGAAATGTTTATAAAAAACATCTAAATTTAAGAGTGGAAGCAGCTAACAACTATAACAAAATGCCACCATTTATGTCAGTGAGGGAGAGGATGAAGAGACACAGAGATAAGTGGAGGGTCTATGTCCCAAGTCACACAGAAAAAAACAAGGATTTTGGATATAAGGCATTAAGGATATAGGATGTTAGGATATAGGAAGAAAAGTAGCACTGGCTGCAATGACTGCTCTGTCTTGGACAAACTATCAAGTAAGCAAGCAGGGAAACAAGAGAGAATTTAAACAGCAAAAAACTGAAGGTTGAAAAGGACGAAGGTTATAGCTTTGGTGGTGGTTGGAAACAAAGATATTACAGGCCTCATTGACAAGGCAAATAGTGTGGAGAAACCGCAGAGAAATTTCCAACTTGGAATCTGGAAGCTTGTAGATCAATAAAATTTTATGCAGTGGGATGGCTCAAAGGGATAGAAGATGATGTATTCTGGAGGAAGCTGCTTCAGTTTGTACCATAATCTAAAGCACCCTTTCAGTAGATCAGTTCTTAAGGAAAACATATGGTGCAAACAATTCCCTTACAGAGACTATTTGTAAAGCAGTTTTGGGCTTTGGGACCCATTTCAGCATCATGCCACATTGGCTTGCCTGTGTCCTTTTGATGACTAGATTAGGAGATAGATGCTTTGCCCGCTGTGAGCTCTTCTGCTATACCTCATTCAATTATGACTTCTAACTTTCTAGAAAAGACATTTGCAAAATGTAGTGTGTTCCTCAGCATCAGAGCTAAAAATCTTTTCCTTTATTTTCCATTGAACACCGTCTCATAAGTAGTTCTCCTCTTCTAATCTCCTTCTGACATTGCTGCTTTGTAATTGGGAAGTGTTTTGCAGTACCTGAATGAATGGCATTCACAATGCCTGTGAATACCTACTCTTAATCTACCCATCTGAGTTCAGAGGAGTTTAGAAAAGGAAAATCAAGTACTTTGCCTTTCTTCCTTTCATTGCTCAGTTATTCTTATTGTACAATTGTAGAAATAAGGATGTTTTCTGTAGAAAATAGACTTATGCAGGTGCTGTGTCATCAGTTCTATCAATAAGCCTGATAACACCACTTCAATCCGATCCATATGCTTCACAATATCAAATGAACACGACCTTGGTAATTACCATGAAAACAATCATTTGACCATTTTACTAGGGTAATGTTTCTGGTAAATTGACTGATTATGAAATCACTCTCAAGTCTGGAAAGCACCATTTTAGAAAAAGAAAAATTCAAACTCTATGTACACACTGAAAATGAATGTCTAAACTTAAGAAGATATTTCATAATTAATCTATTTTTATTTGGATTACTAAAAAAAAAAAAAAAATTATGTTCTGCTACTGTTAAATTTTTACTCTCTTGGATGAGCTCACATAGATCTCTCTACCATCATTTCATTCCCCGTCAGGAAGACTCACTGCAAACTGAAAGATAGGTGTATATGACCAAAGACTTCTCTTTTTTTCAATAGAAATTTCTTATCTATGTATTAAAATTATTGGTTTTGCTGGGCCTTCTATACTACCCATTCTCATTTCATGCAAGAAAGAACTTATAGCTATGTGAAAAGAAATACTCGTACACACACACTCACATGCATATTCAGTATTAACAATCTAATTAAATAATTATTCCCGTAATAGATTTAGTTTTGTGTTTTAAGTGTAGGCATAACGCTCACTAGTCTGTGTGAAATCAGAATTCCATCATTTCTGGTTCCTGGTATTTCTATCTTTATGAGACATGAATTTAAAATTCACTGTCCCTTACATGAAATTTTAGAATTTTACTGAATTTATCAATTCTGTTACAAATTTTACTGGGCTTATATCTCATTAGATTTTTTTTTCTGGATCTTGTATTTTGATAAGATATCCACCTTACTGTCATCTTCTCAGCTATACAAATTATGACAATTCTTTAACAGAACGGACACAAGGGGCTGAAACATATATCAATCTACTGTGCTTTCCGTAGGAAACACTTTAGTTGAGTCACCATAATTGTGCATCAATATCTTATTTGTCTAAAGGAAATGCAAGGTAATATGGCTTTCATTAGGTGCTGATCACCAAGTGGTGATCAAGTTCACCAGTGTGGTGGTGAACTGGTGTCAAGTTCAAGATGTGGTATGTAATGAGCTTGTATAAGCATTGCTATTTAGGCTAAGCTTATGCATGACACTTTACCAGTCCACAGCACTTTATCCTATTTGTAAGATCAAAATATTGATACTATTATGGATCCTATGCAAAACTGGAATCCTTGGAGTGGGAGATAAAGACAAGAAGCTGAATGTCTACTCAGAGCCAAGCTAAAAGCCTTTTTAGTTTGTTTCTTCTGTCTTTCGTACGTGTGTTTACTTGTTTTCAGTAAGGTACAAGCCTTGTTAAAGCTACAAGAAAGGCTATTGATGTACTGCTTCCAACTTGGCAAGAGCTAGCTAGCATGAAGTTTCACAAGACCATCTCAGAAATCGTTCCAAAACAATTTCTAAACAGTGTTCTATTTAAACATTTTCTATTTGTCTTAGCAAGAGTTATAAGTGTAAAAGATATTTCCAATTAACCTTCTCTTACCCACAGGGTTTTTTTCCCAGTATGTGGGTTTATCAAATCATTCTGAGATGAAAAAATCCCTCTTCCTGTCTACATACAAAAATTTTTCAGTAAGTGATAAATTTGTTTAAAGGCGTTTTCCATACAGTTTGTGTTATCACTAGTTTTACTTTATGCAAATCAAACCAGCCCTTACAGTGCCCCAAAAACCTAAGATTTTTTAAATGGTGGAAGGATTTAAACTGCACTTGTTGAAGACAACCAGATTTTTGGCACTGAAGAAATCAGAGCCAAAAGATCAATGCTTTTGTGAGGCGAATCTGAGTTTTAGAAATACATTACCTAAAATATAATTTTTTCAATATTATCTTTACGAAATGTTTTTGGTCTGTCACAAACTGCTTTCTGTGATTATTGATTTTCTTTTTTTACAAAAAAGATGGAGAGTTATTTTAGTTATCTGTGCTTCACTAAATTGTTTCTGCTTCTCAGTTAGGATTAATTACTTATCACAGAAGGCAGCAAGTAGCCAAAAAGATCTATTTAAAGTTCTTTAGCACGCAATTCCATCTTCATCTACATGTTACCAACTCTTTGACATTCCCCGGGATGGGGTAGGAAGCTGATCACAGGCGAATTTAATTTTTCTGGCAGCTCTTTCCTGACTTTGGGAGAGAAGCCATCATTCATGATGGGGCCAGAAGCAAACATGTCAGACAAGCAAAATGCCAGTGTTTTCCATTATGTGGCAGGTGCACATCTTTTCAGTGTATACAACTAGGTGTGCCAGCTCAATGCTCATGCTGGAACAGACATGCAACTATGCAGAGATGAAAAGAGTTTGCAACCCTCAGGTGCACACATGAGCGTCTCACCGGGCTAAAAAAATAAAAGGTATATTTTACTAAATACTTCACTTTTTTCTTGGAGGAGCTGGTGTTTTCTCTCTTTGTGATATGTCCTAGAAAAATTAAAATTAAAATCAATGCCCAGCATAGATACTCAAAATCCTAGTAGCTTCATTAATATAAAAGTAAACAGGGAAATGGAATCTCTATCTAAAGGCAATAGGCATATCTCAAAACAATGAAGTCCAGTCTTTAAAATTACATATGCATTAACTCTGCACAAAGTCAGTCATTCAGCAAGAATACTTGCTGAAACTCAGGTACACATTATGCTGAATAACAAAAAAATCTAAAGAGGAGCTAGAAATTTTAAAAAGTAGTATTTTCTAAAAAACTGAAAGCTTGGCCTGAAAACTCATCAAAAACATAAGTGTTTTTTCTAAATGCAAGGCTGGTGTTACAGTCAACAGTCCAGATATTTTTCAGTTTAAGTAAGCAGAAAGATTTTAAAACTTGTGAAATTATGCTCTTTAAATATCAGAACTGCTCTGCTTCCAAAGTTCAATTTAAACGTACAAGGATAAAAAAGATTGGAACGGAAAAAAAGCTTTTGAAATGCCTACAATATTTTAAATGACCCAATCTATCTGTTTTGTCTTGGTAATCAGCTAATAAACTTTTAAAAAAGAAAAATATAGTCACATTCTTTTCCATAGAAATAACTTTTGGAATGGCTTCCCACAAGACAACTTTTGAAAGAAAAGAGGATCTCCATATTTAACTGGTTTCTCATTACAAGCACCTTTTGCAGTTTACGTTGCCACCCAGGAGAAATATGACTATTCCTTTGTCCTCTAACACCAGCTCATGGGAGGCTGGGGAGGGAAGACAGATTTGGGGGCTGCTGAAACCATTTGTCCAGCCAGTGGGTGGACCCAGGAATGGCCATGGCCTGCCGTGCACTGGATGTCTTCCAGCTGGGGGGGAACATGCTGTCTCAGTGACAAACAAGGAGCAAGGAACTTCCTCTCAGACAGGGAGGGAGCAAATCGCAATTTGGTCACGCTCTTGTTCATGTCTTTTTTAACAGTCTGCTTCTGCGGTAGGACAACAAAGTTCTAATTTCTGCCAAGGATTAGGTCAAAATTTGGAGGAAACTATGAAACATAGAAACAATTTAGCTCATGAAATTTTACATTGGAAAAAAAGATGAAATGAGAAAACAGGACAAAAAGTTTCTGAATTCTAAACATGACTCCCCGTGAGAGGGAGGGATATTTCTATCAGATAATCTGGTGAATTTTAACTAATTTTCTGTTCTAAACCACAGAATAATAGAGGTATTTAGGTTGGAAAAAACCTCTAACATCATCAAGTCCAATCATTGACCTAACACTGCCAAATCTACCACTAAACCTTGTCCCTATGTGCCACATCTATATGTCTTTTAAACACCTCCAGCGACAGGGACTCCACCACTTCCCTGTTCCAATGCTTGACCACCCTTTCAGTGAAGAAATTTTTCCTAATATCCAACCTAAACCTGCCCAGGCACAACCTCAGGCCATTTTCTCTTGTCCTATCACTTGCTACCTCAGAGAAAAAACAACATCCTCCTTGCTACAGAAAGTTGTAGAAACAAGCTAAACAAGTCCAGTTTTCTGAGCTGCCTCTTATGAATCTTGTACTTTAGACATGCAAAATTCAAGTACTGGTAATTTTTTTATAATCTTGCAAGTCCTCCTATATTCTAAAGATTCTGAATAAAAAAACATTAGGAGCGCAGAAATGGAGTTTTGAACAATGATAAACTTCTGAATGTGGAATGTATCACTTCAGCAGTCTTCTAACTCCTGCTCCGATAAAAAGGAAAATGAGAAACTGTTTCAAATATCTCTCATATTAATCCTCATGCTATGCACAGTGTTGGCAGCAGAGATTCTAGTTTAATCAAGCCAAACATTATTCATAAAATGAAAGAAATGCTAAATTTATAAGTTGCCTTCCTGGACTTTTTCCTGTGATGTGTATTGCACGGACTACCTGCAGAGCTAGATCTCTGAATATTATCAGGACTAGAAGAGAATGCTTTGAGCTGAAGAACAAGCTCAGTGCTGTGCCCCTCATTAACACAGTCTGAAGAATCGTCAAGAAGCTGTTTTCATGCAGTCACAGGAATATATTTAGTCAAGAATTCATGACATAAACACACACAAAAGATGATTTGTATAATTTTTTTAGAAATATGGGAGAAGTAAAGGGTCTCTAACTGAACTATCATTAGTAGTTGTTTTCCTTAAGCTAATCAACATATATTACTACATTGATGATGGAACTACCTCTTCCTCCCACTGAGAACTGAATTTCTTTATCTTGACAATTACAGCAGTAATTTACAAGTCAAATTAATAGTGGAATACTTTTAGGTTTTTTCTAACTCTTTTTAGCATTAGTAACAAACAGATGGATATAAGCATAAGATCCACTGAACAGTAAGTCCAGCATGAAAACAGCCGGAATAGTAAGATCATAAGGATAATAATTTACGGGAAGATTTCTATTATAAAATTATAATTTGTTTTGCCTATGCTGCAGTTATGAAAAGAGAGGTCAGACTTGTCAGAATAATCAGAAATACATTAAAATTTATCTGCTTTGTCAGATTATGCCTTGCAATTGTTTCCAGTTGGAGGAGAAGGAGGAAATTATTCAGTGTTTTTCATGGTCTTTCCTTGGAAGAAAGTGAAACCTCTCTTCTTTCACAGTATGGGAAACAAGTATTCACCTTCTTATTCAAGCAAAGCATTTCCAGATTAATATAATAAATTATGCCTGATAATAATGATGTGTGATAATAATCTGTGAATAAACATGATTTATTCACTTGTCGAAAATGCTAAAAGGAAGGAAATTTACAAAGTTCAGTTTATCAAATAGGGCTGTACTTTAGACAGCCATCTATCCTCAGAAGCTTTTAGTGCAATGTGCCATTTTAACTTAGTTTTACACAGGGATTCAAACACCTGTTTTAATCACTCAGCTATTCAATGTATTTTCGGTGGCATTCTAGTCATGACATTTCAGACATCTCTATCCTAGATGATTCCAGTAATTCCAGTGTTTTGTCCTATACACGTGCACGATGTAGATTAAAGCTATATTCACAGAATTCTTTCTCACAGAATTTCTCTCCTTTGCCTCTAAAGCACCTTACAGACATTTATGTAAGTGTTAGAAAATAAGTGGTTTTGTCTTAGGGGGCCATTTTTCATTCAGTTTAATGATGCCCTGGAATAATTTAAATTTTTGTAGTAGGTTCCTTTCACAAAGAAGGCACTGTCAAAACAGGCATGAACATGAATGGACAAAATCATGAACTAAACCAAAAAGAAAAAAAAACAAACCCACACCCCAAAAAACCAAAAAAAAAAAGAAAAACCAAAAACACCCAAACAAAAACAAACAAACAAACAAAACCAAACAAACAAAAAAACCCCAAAAAACAAAAACAAACCACAGGACCTAAAGTCAAGGTTCATATTTTCTCTGCAGAACATCTGTGAAAATGACAATCTCAAAATAGCGCTTATATTCTGCTGCTTGAAAATAAGGACAAATTAGTAAACATGGAGATCCATTAAAGTCACCAAGCTTGAGTTATGTCAGGTTATTCTGGATTGGTACTTTAACATTTTGTTAATTATCCACACACACACACATATATATATATTTCATTTCTTGAATAATATACAGTAGGTTTTTTCAATTTTATATTAGTTTCAAATTTACATGTAAACTGAGATAATACAAATTAAAAGAAACAGCATCTGTTATATAGGACTGTTAAAACTGTTACAAATATCAAGACTATAAATCAACATATTCCCATTGCATCTTGTCAGGTTACCTTAACTTTTACTATGTGTTTTCTTACGGATATGTCACTGCATGCAAATTCAGGCATTTAACTCAGCTGCATTCATCAGCTAGAGACCCTCATGAGCACAGAGGAGTTTCCCATTCTGTGCTTCACAGCAAGAACATATAATCAAGATTCCTAGTCTGTCTGCAGATGAGTACTTATGCTTATTGAAATGACCTTCATCATGCATATTTGAAGTTTGATTGATGCCAACACTCAATTTATGGACTTATGCTGACCCTACAGGCTTACACGCCTCTAGACTCTATACACAAACTCTTAGGAAACTTATACTTTTGGGAATTGATCCCCAAGGCCACTAAACGTAAGGGTAGCTTTTCTTGGGTAAGCTTTGAGTTTTGGATCTAGACATCAATTATCAGCATTGATGGTACCTTTTTTTTGTTTATCAGTGGTATTGACAGTGAAATAAAAGCTGCTCAATAGGTTTGTTATTTAATTAGTGTTAACTGAATACTTAATTAAGTACAACCTCTTTTTCAAGAAATGCTTAGTAACTTCTGCTATTATTGTAAGCACTGCTAATGTCTAGGAAAACTGAAATCCCTCAAAACATATTGGAAAAGTTTTAACTCCCTGTTACTCAAACAGAAGTGTATCGAAAGTTACTAGTTGGAAGTACCCCTGGCAAGTAATGAATGTCATGATAAATTTTATTACTGTCAACATTTCATAAGGGCAAACGTTGCTTTAAAATAACACTTTAAAATCCCCAGCTTTTATTGCTCTGTTCTCTCTGAGAAAGCTCAAACCATAAAAAAAAAATAATTTCAGGATTCTAAAATGACTGCAATGTGTGTAAGCACCAACAAAAACTATGTGTAAGTTTTTCATTTGTTTTATCCTCCAAGAAGATCATAATATCAAATTTCAAATAAAATATTCTAGAATACATTAGCTGGTTTTTAAAATGCTTCTTCTGGTGTTATGTATTAACTGAGAAACTTTGAATTTATGAAGACCATGTGTATGTGTGCACTAAGATATTACATTTTTATCCCATTCAGAGAAGAATTTTAATTGTATGGAATATGTAAACTGTTATGAAGATGTCTGTAAGACTCTGTGTGGAAGTATGTTCTTATTTGTAGCAAAAAATGGAAGCACTTTGAAAAGAGTTATTTGAATTACAGAGCTACTGTATTAGCATTTTTTCCCTCCGGAAATCATTATCTGAAGAAAAACAAATCATTTGGAAAGAAAAAAAGGCAATTAACAAGTGAAATTTAGTTTTAGAAGCTGTGTGATTTAGCACCATTTGTGTGTTCAGTCTTGGGCTTCATAAAAGAAATGCAAAAGAGGTGTTCATTAATCTTGTCTTTGGAGGTTGAAACCAAATCATCCTTTACTACAAGCCAAGGTGAACCAATGGTGTAGATCGAAGTCACTGCCTGGTTGCCAGCTGAGAAATATTTCTTATTTCAAGACTCAATTTTTTTGGTTCGAGTACTTGCCATAAACCTGATTGGACCAAGCTGTTAAAAGTACCACACATTTATACAACAAAGCACTTTTGTGACTTAAGCCTACACATACAAAAGAATCAAAATTTAAAAACAATTTACGTAAACATGTTTTCCTGTGTCAAATGGGATTTTTTAACTTACTCTATCTGTGATAAGCCACTACCTTTGTACTCACCTCCCCAACTTAATTCAAAAAGCCATGAAAATAAGCCTGATCCAATTCAGTAAGCCAGCTTCAGTTTTTAGTGAGGAAAATGTTTTTTCTGCCACACTCTCCCCCCATACAATCCTTCTGCTTGAATTAGAAAGTGTTTTATCAAGGTATGCAGAACTGTTCCTTAATTCTGCAGGCAAGAGTGCCCTCTAAACTAGGGAGGTGTCAAACCTTTGCACAATTATAAGTGAACACATGCTGACTTTTCCAATTATATTAAAATGTATATTTGAAAACATTATAAAAAACACCTGCTAGAAGGAAAGACAGGAATTTATTTAAAAGACTGTTGACTTTAATTTCTTATTTTTAAGATTTTCCATATATCAAATATTTGCAGTTTTGAAAATTGATGCTAGTATTATTGCTTTTCCCTGCCTAACTTGTCATTTTTACCACTGTCAGCTTAATAAGAAACTCACATTCGACATTTACCTCTACCTTCCCATTAAAACTGAGAGAAGGAGAGTTACATGTCTGACGTGTTTTGCATCCACGTATGGATCATTTCATTTCTTATTAAATTATCAGGAAAGTGTTTTCTTTTTGCACTTATATAATAATTAGTGAATTATGCCTTATATAACTTTAT
This sequence comes from Melanocharis versteri, assembly GCA_013397845.1. Taxonomy (NCBI): domain Eukaryota; kingdom Metazoa; phylum Chordata; class Aves; order Passeriformes; family Melanocharitidae; genus Melanocharis; species Melanocharis versteri. Next base: position 6,001,960 of record VZTG01005248.1, on the reverse strand, counting down.
ACACACTTCATTCACCATTCATTCCTCCTATTCTATTTTTCTTTCACTTAATTTTTTTTTTAAGTTTTGTGTGTCAACCGGAGACAAAAGTAATTCTTTTCATTCTGCCCCAGCATTTTTCTTCATTATTTTTGACAAATGTAAGTTGATCTTCTTAGACTTGTGGAATGCAACCAGTTCTATCCGATCTGTGGATGATAACAAAGATTGATAGTGCTTCATGTAACAGGCCACAGCATCACTGAAGGGCAATAACAAACGTTAGAAGAAACAGTCATTTAAGGTTATAGTGAGAAATTGTCAACATTTTTGTGCCAGTCTCACAGCAATCACAATCAGTTTCTTGTGTTAATATATAGGAAACCTACCTTTTGAAACATATACTTTATTGTCTGTGAATTCTGACAGTTTGTTTGCCATTATCGTTCAGAATTACTCATTCGTAAGAGTGAAAATGTTTTAGTGCTCTAATTATTGAGAGATGAAAATAGAAAAAGAGTAGTGTTTTCATATGTAAACATATAATCACTTACCTTCTCTGCTGACTGGGCCGTACCAAAAAAGATTGGAATAAAAGCTAACCAAATTATGCAGGTTGTGTACATAGTAAATCCAATGGGTTTTGCTTCATTGAAGGTCTCTGGAACCCCTCTTGTCTTAATAGCATAAACAGTGCATGTGACCATCAAGAGAATACTATATCCAAGGGAACAAATGAGAGAAAGATCTGAAATGTCACATTTGAGAACTCCTCTGGCATTTTCTGGTTCAAGAGTCCTCTGCTCTCCATAGTCTACGATGGTATGTGGTGGATCAATACCAAACCAGATGAAGACTCCAATAAGCTGCAAGGATATGAGGCTGAAAGTGATCACCAGCTGAGAAGCTGGACTAATAAATTTGGGAGCTGTGACAGATTTTTTACCTTGTTCAAATATTCTGTGAATCCTGTTTGTTTTGGTAAGCAACGCAGCATAGCTAAAACACATGCCAAGTCCTAGAAAGATCCTTCGAAATGAGCAGACCACTGTATCAGGAGCTGCAATCATTAAAAAAGTAATGGAGTAACAGAGAAAAATCCCAGTCAGGAGCACATAACTGAGCTCCCGCCCAGAGGCCCTGACAATCGGTGTGTCGTTGTGCCGGACGAATGTCACAATCACAAAGGTGGTGGCAATTATACCGAGAATAGCTATGAAGACAGGCACGATGGCCCAAGGAGAGTGCCACTCCAGTTTGATTATAGGGATGAGCTGGCAATCCGTACGGTTGGCATTTGGTCTTTTATTAATGGGACACAGTTCACAGTTGAATTCATCCACCTGGTAATGGTACCCCTCACAGCGCTCACAGTGCCAGCAGCAGGGCACCCCCTTCACGGTTTTCTTCCTTTCCCCAGCTTTACAGGGCAGGCTGCAGACAGATGCTGGATGAGTGCGTTCTCTGTTAGCCCACTGCATGTCTTCTACCTGTGGGTATAAAAAATTAATGAGACTTCTATTTTCCTTCATTTATAATATCCTAATCCTAGCCACAGGTTTGTCATAAATCATTACATGCTGACAGCACAAATACAGTTTACCATAATAAGAAACCTGTTTCTTTCCCTTGCACTGACTTTAAAAAAGTGTTAAATGATTGTGTCCAATAAATCATTCGTGCCACAGGCTTGATGAGTGTCATTAGTTTCTATTTACCTCTTTACTGCTGACCAAATTGACATCTGTAAAGATATTTATTGACTCCAGGCTAGTTTAAAAGCAAAAAGCCCCATACGCAGTGCTGTAAAAAGTTAATCACATGCAAATATAAATATCAGTAGTTCTCAAACATTTAATTACAAAATAAGTCTATTTTCAGAGTGAGCTTCAGAGCAATTTCTGGTACAATAAAGAAGTAGATTAAAATCTCCATGCATCAGCTCTGGCAGAAGAAAGAGTGCCACAAAAAAAAGATCTGTGATGCCACCCCTTCCACAAACGTGGATATTTTATACTTTTCCACCTTCGAAGCCTTGAAATGCTCAGAAGTGTTTTGTTTACATTTCTAGAAGATTAAAATAAGTATATACTGCTTTCTGAATAATAATGGAAAAGGATGTCATGACTACTGCTTTAGTTCCCCTGATATAAAAAGTCAAGGGATCCTTTTGTGGCACAGAACAATGAAATCTTGCTTTAGAAATCCCGGCTTTCTCCGCAGCAGCACATTAACAAAATATACTTTTTTTCATCCACCTATGTATTCTTCCTGCATGCCCTGCAAACAGAATCTGAATAGGAAACTCTTGGATTTAAAGATTTTCCTACTTAAAGTTTTCACTCAGTTTGGTGCCAGCTGTCCTCAGCCCACCCTTGTTAAAGCCATGTTCTGCAGAGGCCACTGTGAGCGAACCAGAGCTGTGGGTGGAGCAGAGCAGGCTGTGGCACCAGAACCACTCCTTGTTGCTCCAGGCCCCACCTTTCATTCCTTTGTGAGGTGGTGAGCACTCAAGGACAAAGCACTTTCTTTGTTCTTGCTATTAAGTACTTAGTTCTTTTGTTTCATTTGGAGGCTTTCTTTATAAGTGAAACAGCAGTAACAAAACTTCAGGCGTCAGGAATGTTTTCAGTTCCTTCTGGAGGAGGACAGAATGAGGACAGCTTATGAAAAGGGATGATTTTGGCCTTTAAAGTTTATTTTTTCAGCAATTCTTCAACAGATTTGAGAGGAAATCACAATGTAGCATTGCCGGCCTTATTTGCCTTCCCCAGGGAGCCAGAGAGACGCTGCGCAGGGTGAGTAAATCAGCAAAAAGCAGCCAGGCTCCTCGTGTAGGACTTTGATATTGCTCTCCTCTCCAAGGAGCAAGCAAGGGACCACAGAGTAACAAGGAAACAAGAATCACTCATATAAGCAGCTCTGTGAACCTTCAGAGTCACTTAAGGATTTCAGTGAGAGGGAATCCTGAATCCCCAGAAGTCAACTGGATTTTATATCAAGGATTGTGAAGACTGTGCAAAATACATCATCTGGTGACTATGGAAAAGAAAATAATTTAAGCAATTAGCTTCCTCAAAAGCACAAGAGTAACCTAGTTTTGTATGAAACAGCTTTGATAGAGCTCCAGCAGAGCACTTGACATGCTAAGAAACAATTCACCTCTGTTGCAATCTCCTGGTTTTAATCACTGAAATCCTAAAAGCCCACATAACCCCTATTGTTTCATCTACTAGACATGAGAGGAAACATGCTATGATGAAATCAGCATGATAGGAAAGACAATTCTTCTTCACATTGTTGCTAGGAGAATAAATACAAAGCTTGTGGTTGAGTCACACACTACAATAATGGGGACAACAGTAGGTCATGATCAATTATCTAGATCTGCAGGTAAGTTTGGGATGACTCAGAAAACAACAGTACTACATATTGGCTAGATTATAGCACACAATACAGAATCACCAGAAGAGCAGACAACACCTTATCCAGCATAAGCTTAGAATGGCATGGACAGGCAATATCTCGTCCAGCAGAAAGCCTGACAAGATAAAGCTGAGGTGTCCAAGTTTTAAACATATTCCAATTAGCAAGGTGACTTTATACTAGGTCAGTATTTAATACCGTGAGGCTACAGTGGTTCTTATCCAGCATTAAGCATCCTGAGGTCACATTTACTGTATTGTGAATCAATGGCTTAGATAAGTACAGAGAATTTCTTTTTGTCTTTTAGAGCTTCTACCTTAAAAAAAAAAAAAAAAATTAAAAAATTTTAAAAAAAATCATCCTTTAATTTTACATCTATTTATGATTTCACATACTTTTGTCTTGATGGTATTTTAATTGGCTAAAAACATGCTTAAAATCTCTTCCTGGTTGGCAAAACATTAAAGTGCCCCAGGTTACGCAACACATTGGCAACAACTAATAATAGATTTCTACTTTTGAAGCTAACTGTTAAAGATTCACGTAATGTTTTTCACTCTGGTACATCTGACACAAACTACAAAATATATAATTTCCGTCACATAGAATTATACAAAGTTATGAATGTCGAAAAACTCACTGGATAAAGAAATTTTTTTCCTAATAAAATAATTATTAATATAGGCACTATTGACTGGTTAGTGATAGAAAAAGTCGAACAAGAATAAACTCTTAAAGCATAAAAATTCTAAATCTATGTAGAAAATAACCAGAGTGAATGGCTGGGGCAGGTGGATTTTACAAGGTATAAATCTTATGTTTTAAAATCTGGATTTTCTGGATTAATTTTCTAGGAAAAAAACCCCCACATTTAGGGTGACGTAGATTTATCAAAAAGCTTTTAAAAAATGTTATGAGTTCTTGCTGATTAGATTTGTATTTCATTTCCTATTTAAGAAGAAAGAGAAGATATAGTCCCAAGAAACATTGGCCAGTGTCTGAAATTGAAAATCCCTTCAAGATACCTCTCTATCTGAGAAAATTCTGGCATTGTAGGATGTTAATTCTGGAAGATTGTGGAAGGATGGGATTCTCCTATGAACACAACCATCTGACAACTCAGTTTATAGTTACATTAACAAGCAATGTGCCACAGGAAGAACCAATCAGCAGAGCAAAGCTGTTCATTCTGAGGACTTCATGTTCACATTGGTCTGTATTTGAAATTAGAGTCTGAAGAAGAAGGTTGTATTGACCTACTTCTGACATAGTTCAGTGGACTGAACAATGGTAATGATTAATGAAGATTAACTGTCCTTCTGGAAAGCATATTTTGTTTTCATTTCAGCCAAAAGCAACCCAACTCACTTAGCCCAGGACCCACTCCGCAGTGGGCGAGTGTGCAAAGCAGGAATAATTAGTAAATTCATTTCACAAGCTGACTCTTGGTTGAAACCAAAATGCTGATGTGTGTATATCCTCAAGACTGCTACTTAGACAATACTGTAGTAGAGGCAGAGGATAGGACAGGGGAAACTTTACCTCAGAGTGAGCACTGAGTGCTTTTATTACACTTGAACAGGTCTGTTAAGGGTTCCTGTATATGCAGCAGTTAATAACTGAAAAGCCGTGCTAATTCTGGTCATCTGGTTCATTCCCAGCTGTCCACAACCTGCAGCAGTCTTTACTGCAATGTATTTTTGAGCTATTATTTTGCATGATATAAAAATAATAAGTGAATGCAGTACAAAACATAATTACAACAATAGTCTTAAAGATCTATCAGTTTTTTCACTGATTGTGTGTTATCAAAGATTCTGGTTTCTTGAACTTGTGCAGAAGATTTACCCATGTCATTACTTTTCTCTCTTTATGAGCTAGTATTATTGATTCCACTTCTTCTGTGAGATTAACTTTATATGATAAATGACAGCAGGAACTGTTAAGAAACAAGAAAACAGAGGATGATTTGGGAACAGAGAACAAGGGACAATAATAATTTCCAGAACTACTGAAAACCTGCAAAAGTCAAGCTTTAAAGGGAGTTGCTGGATGCTCATCCTCTTCTGAAAATCATAATTTTTTATGTAGACATAAACACTTAGCAGTGGAACTTTCAAAAGTGCCAAGGGGAACTTGCTCAATACAGCTAATTAATTTAAATGAAAGTTAAGTGCCTTGTCTGTTTAACTGCTTTTGAAAGTCCCACTATGCTTCCATCTGCAGTTTTCACAATATAAATACTTTAGAAAACTTTCCCTAAAGTGATCTAGAAGTTCAAATGTTAGAAAACTAACTTCAGGGGATCTTAATTTTAGGCACACGTTTTTAAAGAAGATTCTCATGGGGGAAAGATAGTGCCAAAGAGGCCAAAGTCAGACAAAAGAAACACAGAAAAGAAGGTGTTTTTAACATGGAAAAAGGATTAAGTTTTGCATCTCTTTAGCTCTTGCTGATTAAAATGTCTGGGTCTGCAGCACTCTATACTGCTCAGACCCTGCCAAAGCTGAGGAGGTCTCAGATTGCTAAGTAGCCTTGGGTAAGCATGGTTTCTGGAAGACTTACTTTGTCACCTCATTTTCATGTGGCATCTTCTTGATGCAGTTCACTACAGTATATTACAAGGCAAAGTTCATTGCTGAATGCATCTGACATCATCTAGATCAGCTGGACTGGGATAGCCTAGCTCTGTATCCATCATTAGTAGCGGTTTAAACATTATCTCAATTTTATTTGAGTAGCTTCTCTGAATTTGGAAAGTATCTGATGGGTTGGTGTGCTATCATGAAATACCTCACATTTCCCTAAGATGTGGTTCCATTTCTTACTATTCCAATACTTACCAGAGTGTAAACATCAGAAATACTTTGACAGCATGTCTCTAAGACATGTATTAATTTTCTATGAAATGCATCATGATACGAAAAGAGAATGGCTTCATTGCTATTTCAGTGGACATAAAAGTCATCTCTACACGAGATATCTGCCTGATGGAACTGCAATTTGCTTTAATGTGCAGCATTAAGATTCACAGTTCACTAAACCATTAAAATACAGACAAAATGCCATTTCATATCAAAACCAAATAAACACCTCTGTCCTTCATGAACATTACAAACATAATTTCCTCTAATATCTAATAATAGAGCTAAAAACTTAATGATGTGAGAACTCAGCTAAAAGAATATAAGATTGACATGATACAGTACAAGTAGCACATTCACGTTCCTGGAACCCACATTCTTCCAATAGTCAGGCAACTCATTCATTTAGCAATGCCCTCAGCAAGTGGAGGAGACTGATCAAAAATGCTATTAATAGGTCAAATATAATTTCTAAATTATGTGTCCAGTATATATGTACAAAACCACTCTGTTTCCTGTTCTTAACTATCATGGAGAAACTTATCACTTACTTAATTCAGCAACCTGTGAGCAATACAAAGACACCTGGACAACCTTCAGAGAGTTTTTCAGAGTACATCACTTGGGTAATATTTAAATGTTTATGATTATGCTATATTATCACTTGCAAGAATTTTCATTTTTCTTTCAAATCTTAGAGCCAGATATTCATTTTTAAAAATGAAAAATAAATGTTTAATTGTCTTATTGGAACAAATGGAATTATATGAGTCCTGGATAGAGTAATGCAAGTGGTAGTTATAAGAGTTGTGGACAGACACCTCATTCTGTAGTCAGTTAGCCAAGACTTTCAGAAGCATCCAGAGTCTAACATATAAATTCATATGACTTTTAATAGATATTCAGATTCTTAGTCATAATAATGACAAAGAACTGAAATATCACTCCAACTATCACTAAGATTTTTTTCTTATATTTGTCTCATTCCTGGAAGTATTTACATTCTGACAAAAAGGTCCATCAAAGGAGCATAGCAAGTGAGTGAATTAAGGGAATTTCATCTAGTATTTAGATTTTTTTAATTGTCTAATACATCTATTCTCACAGTAAAAGTTAAAGTCTTTAATGTACCTTGTCCAATCAAGTCATCTGGACCATTAAAATCCAAAATTAAACTGAAACTGGTTCAACCAAAGGAATTCATTATGAGTCTAAGTATAATAATTATTGCATTCAGTCTGCCAGAAAGACTTTTCCCTCTAGAGAAAAGCTGAGTATACCTACAGACTAAAATTACAAGTATTTAAGCAGGCATGTGCAGACAGAAAACAAGTCAATGACAAAAATACCAATTTATATTAAAATAAAACAAAATTCAGAATTACTCCAGATTGCCATGCCAGTATAAGATCACTATCATTACCAAATTTGCCATAATTGCTGTAAATTATTTACATTATTCACCCTATACACATTTTTCCTAACAACTGAGATGTCATTTTATGGAATTTTAGGCATAGATATTCCAAGAGTTCTGCAAAGAACATGGAATTATGTCTTTGGTTTTACCATGTACTGGTTGAAAATTAATGCAGACTACTATCAGTTTGTAAAGGAGTCTGAGAAGCTTGATGAATATTAAAGGATCGGTCTGAAATACAAGACAAACCATTTTTTCTCTTTTTCTTTAGGGTCAGAAGTATAGGTTGTTGTTAGAATCCAGATGGACGCTGATTTCTCCTAACTGTAAATTCACCTGCCCAAATTTCCTCCTAGGCAAGCCACTTATCTCTCTCACAGCTTTCTTAAAGGAAAAACAGTTACATTTAACGTCATATTTATTTGAATATTTACATTTATATTATATTTACATGTATGTATGTATAATTATTTTTATGCAAATATGATATAAAGTGTGCTGGACTACAGGAAGGAGGGAAGGAAGGTGATATTATTAGTGGTGCAGCTTTGGTCTCTAAGCCAAGACATAGCACATATGGCTCTGATACAGTCTGACTCCTTGACCTTGGTAAAATTATTTAACCTTCTTGAATCTCAACTTTTCAGTCCACTGGAGAGAAACTGTCATGCAGACAGGAGGAGCGGAGATACTTTAGTGGAAAACGTTGGTAAAAAGTTCGAGTAGGGATATAACTGATGGCCATCTCTCAGGTTTAGAAGGTTTTTTGCCCAACAATTTCTTATAGTTTAGAAAATTTGAATAAAACAACTTTTATGTTTAAAACTGAGCAATATATTTTCAAAGAATCAATACCAAAAACATCATAATAATTAATCATAATAATATGACATGTTTTCTCTGCATGTCATAACCTTTCTTGTCTCCTCCAGTTTTCAGAACTGCCATATGACCAATCTCTGGAATTACTAAAATAAAGAGGATGTATTTTTATTGTTCTAAAAATATTAACAAGTCATTCTCAGATAGCAAAAAATAATTATAGGGAAGAATGCTCTAAGGTAGTACATAAAAATTGAAAAGAACGCTATAAAAAAATACAAAGATTCTTATGTTCATAAATAGAAAAGTTTAAATACTTGCCTTGCTTTATTAATGCAAGTATGTCATTTAGTGGGCTGATACTGTAATTTTACCTCAAAGAAACCAACCCTACTAATTAAATAATATAATTCATGACTGCTGAATACTTACATAGAGGAACACACTGTGTTAACCAAAAATGGGGAATAATCATACCATGGTATCACAATATACAGAGAGTGTTTATTAGTGCTATAGAGTCTTAAAATGCTAGCCTTTATGGGGCTTGGGATCTATCTTACTTTTTTGTTTTTATGTTTTTTTTTTTGTTTTCTTTTCTTTTTTTTTTATTTTTATTTTACGTTTACTTTTCTTCTCCCATGATTTGGTTTCTTCTGATGGGATACACAATTGCTGGCCCTAGCAGACACTTGGTACAAAGGTAGGAGGAGCTGCAATGTAATACCTTCTTCAATTTGCCAAACAAGAAACATTAATGTGGATGGAATACTTGGGAAACATCATTATTCTCAATGCCTTGGGGAGTAGACAGCACAAAGTGAAATGATTAGCAGGCCATCAAGTAAACAGCTATTGTTACTGCACTGTGTAACCACCAAGTGGAATTTTACAGAAATCTAGTAGGCACTTCTATTCAATATATGCAATTTATTTTTTTTTCTTTACTGAAAGCATGACCCACAATTAATTTTCAAGCATTTGCTTCTGATGATAGCCTCTTTATTTACAAAGGAGACAAAAAATCACCCCCAACCAAATCAAAGAATCCAAACAAACCAAGACACACCACCACAGAAATATTCTAGATGACATTGGCAGACTTCAGATTTTTTAAAAGCGCTTTCAGTGGTCTACTTTCTATATTTTGAAAACATATAATTAGTACCAATGTATCGGACTTAAAATCAGGTTTCCAAAGTTTTTCTTTATGCAGACCGCTTTCACATAGACAATCTCTATTGCATATCCTTACCTAGAGGTCCTTATTGCCCTTACATGTCCCTGGCATGCATTAGAAGAGAATTTTATGAGCATTTATGAATAAACCTTACGATGTATATACAGGGATTGAAGTCATTATATGTTACCAAAAGCAGACTGTGCCATAACTTTGCCTATATAATTAAACAGGTATTTAAGGAAAGACTGGATGTGGCACTGAGTGCCATGGTCTAGTTGACAAGGTGGTGTTATGTCATAGGTTGGACTTCATGATCTCATAGGTCTTTTCTAACTTAGACGATTCTGTGATTCTATGTTCACAAACACTCATATTAAAAACAACCGAACTAACAAACTAACTAAACCCCCCCAAACTTGTCAGATCTAGATTTTGAAATAAATGGACATTTGAGAGGAAAGCTTCCACCATCACACTTTTTTGTCAACTGATTGGTTTTGATCAGCTCTACTACTAAAGCCATGTGAACCATAATGCCTGAAGTACTTTTTTTCTTCCTGCAGTTGATCATGCAGAAATAGCCTGCAAACATACCTTAAAAAATTTAGTGCTTTGAGAAAAGGAAAGGAGCACAGCTCTGGCAAAGAGTTTTTTAACATCACTTTCTTTGTGCCTGGAGAATCTCCTCAATTCTGCCCAAGGCCCATCACTAGTTTAATAGCTTAGTTGTGCTTCTTGATGAAAGTTTTAATACCCATAACAAACATGTTCCCTCCCAAATCCATTTCTTTTAGCTACAGTTACCTAGGTTAGACCTGGCTTGTCCCAAGCCCAGTGCTCCACAGCTACTGTATTTCCCTTACCTATTACATCAAGTACCTTTTAGTCCCAACGGTACTCAGATTCTCCCCCACTTCGCAGCTCAGCATAGGCAGAAGGAACACAAGGGGTTCAGCACAGTTGCCATTTGAATTTAAAGGCAGATTTAAAGATATTTTTTTAAGGCTATTTCATTTAATAAATCCCATTGTTTCATGAAAAATATTCATCGTGGCATGCTTTTAATTATTGTATTGGTTAAAGGTGAGTTTATCAAAACAAGAGCTGTTGTCCCCAAACTCCTTCATGATGGCCCGTGAAACAAATGTACTGGGTTAGACCTTCAGCTGATTTAGTTCAGCCCAGTAACTTTAGTACTGTTATACTAACAAGTTGTTATTTGTTAAGGGGGTGACCTGTCACAGACACACAAAGGCATTAGCTTCATCAGTGACCTCTCAAAGAGTAACACAAAATAGAGCTGAAATATCCTGTGCATCTTAGCTTCTAAAAAATGTTTCAGCAAAGTGAAGCACTTAAAATTTTGGGAAAAGTTGCCCTCACCTCAGCGACCGTCATTGAGTGAAAGAGGAACAGACAAACTCGGCTGAAATGCAGAGATCAAGTTTATTTACTTGTCTCAAAAAAAGGAGTCACTATACCTAAACTGTTCCTGACACATTTGTCCAACCTGTTTTTAGGAAAAGAAGCTGTTAATATGTGTAGTACATTCTACCCTGAAACACATCCAACTCCTAAACACCAGGACAATACTTTAAAGATGGTTTCCCACTTTATTGGCACATATCTTATTTACCAGCTCCTCTTCATGAAGAGTCAGATCTTTTCATGCTAAAGATTTTGAATTTTCAGCACTATATAAACAAAAGAAATCACACTGGCCCTTTAAACACAGTTCCAGACAGCTAGCAAAATCACATACACAAAAAGCATGAAAGTCTGAACTTATTCAGAGCAGGCAGAAAACGGGCTGTATTTAATACTGAGATTTCCAGCAGCAGGGGAAGAGCTTTTGCTGCCAAGTCTGTGCTGTTGCTTAGAATGAAGAGTCAATAATTAAATTTAAAATTCTACAGAGAGACCTAGTGATCTGGCAGCAACAAAAACAAGCACGAGGAAGAAGTTTAAGCTAGAGAAAGTGCCACACAACACGTTTGGTCAGGGGGGAAAAAAACAAACCAAAACCAAAAATACTTCTTACTAAAGAAACAAAGGTGAAGATTTTTAAAATGAGAGGAAGTGAGGGGGTTTCATACGGACTGAAAATACTGGGATTTATTTATATTATTTACAGAACTGAATATATAGAAAGCTCTTGAGGCTTTATGGGGAAGTATGGAGAATTTGCAATTGGGAAACCTAGTGCTTACATTCTGAAAAGGGAGGGAATGAAGAAGCTGGGGAATTATCAATCATTCATTTTGACTTGGATTCCAACAAAAATCCTGAAAGAAATAAACACATTTCAAAAACACAGAGAAAACAAACAAGACAAGTAACAGCCAAAAGGGATCTGTCATCAATGAGCTGTCACATTTCCTTCAGTGAGAGGGTAACAGGCAATGTGGATGAGAGACAAGCAGCCAGGTGTCATTTATCTTAACATGAGAAAGGTTTTTGACACCATCTCAAATTACACTCTCAGTCATAAGAAACCTAGTGAAACAGATTTAGCCCTTAAGGACTAGGTGCAAATTATATCAGAAAGCTGCGAAAAGATAAAATTTGTAGTTGATTTACTGTCAGAAGGGAAGGGATGGCACTGGGTGTGGCCTGGAAAGGTCTGTTGTTAGTCTGCTATTATTCAATACCTGTAATAACACCCATTTTGTTTGGATGATAAAATAGAGTCTATGGTGATCAGATTTGGGCAGTAACACGGGAAAAGGCTGAAGCTATGCTGAAGGTCAGGATACTTATTTCAAATGATACTGCAGAGTCTGAAAAAATGAAGCATACAGTTTAACAGGGACAACTAGCAATACATTTATGGGTCAGGAAGGACGGAGGTAGCAGCTCTTCAGAAGAAAAAGAGATCTCAGGGCTTGAGTAGATTGTGATATATTGGGCCAATGTCGTACTGTTGCACAAGGGGCAAATGCCAGATAAATGCAGATAGATACGATAATCTTCTCCCTCTGCTCTCCACTTATGACTACATGAAATTATGTTTCTCCTGTACTCTGCACTAGTGAGACTGCAGTCAGAACACTTTCTGAAGGTTAGATCACTGTTTTTCCCTTTGAAAGAGAATCAAATGAGGAGTCCAGAGGAAATCTGCAAAGATCAGAAGCACATCTAGAAAACATGATCTATGTGACTAAACTGAACAAATTCCTGTTGTATAGCCTGAAGAAGTAACATAGCCTGGGAGGTAAAACAACGGTCTTCAAATACATGAAAAGGATGAGGATGTGCTCAATGTACACTGAATAAAATAAGCTATAGGCTTAAATTATAGCAATAAGGAGTAAAGTTAAGTATTTATAAGACACTTCAGAGAGATAAGAGTAGCTAAAAATGAAAGACAATGCCTTCAGAAGCTGCAAAGTCTTCACCCTTGAAACAACAGAAGTGTAGAAGATGTTAACTTTATCCAAGGGCTAGAGAGTCTCTTGAGATCCCTTTAGCTGTCTTCAGTAATGTAAAGGCAGATTTCAGGTACTAAATAGTTTGAGAACAAATAAAAAGATCATAACTAGGCCAGATAAATAGATAAATAGAAAAATAGAAAAATGTCAATGTACTCTCATGACAGCTAAATTCCTTAGGTTGTCTTTTGCGACTTTACAGAACACCTATTAAAGAAAAAAACAATATTTACAAGAATAAAGTAAACAAGAAAGGGTCCTGCTTTTCCTATGTCTTGTATGATTAATGATGCATTTTAAATATTGTCTAGTAAACTGTTTTTATTTTACAGGAAAATGCTTCTCTAAGTGTTAGGGAAAGAAGGTCTAAGTAAAAGAAATCACCACTGTTATGTTTTTCACATAAGGGAACTTAAATCTGTTTGGGATATATTAAGCACCTAACATGTAAAAAAGAAGTCCAAATTGGAGTGCTATATGTGGATGGAAAACCGATAGAATAGTTGTCCTTACCCAGTAAAGTGATACATAACCTGAAGCAAAAGAAGATCCTAAATAAGTAACCAGGTTTATAACGCAATAAATCTTTCATGGCAGTCTTTTAGAGCTCTTGCTAAAGACATAGACAGTCTTGTATTCACTCATAAAACTTCAACTACAGGAGTCCAGTTGCTTGTATGACTCCCAGTATTTGCTCAAGGGATACAGGACATTGCCTCTGAGGGGATTATTAGCAGAGCAAACCTACCAAACAAATGAAAGCCAGAAAACTTTAGACATGGTGGCCCCATCTCTGAATCACTTATGCAAAATCAATATTTACAGCTTACCTGCTCCAACCAGCCCACAGTGCTGGAGATGGTCAAGCCTCCCAGGGCAGCCCAGTACTTAATTATCCTCATCCATAGAATCTTCCAGCATGTCTGCATTAGATATCTCTCACTGTAATTCAAATCCACTACTTCTCCTAATAGCCAAATTAACTATGCCTAACAGTTTGTTCTTTTCCTGAATAATCCTTTCTGTATTGGAAGAGATTAACATAACCCCCCTCAGTGCAGTTTTCTTCAGACTAAACAACCTTAGTTTGCTCAATCTTTCCCTAAAGGCATAGTTTTAGATGGCTGATCATTATAGTTGCTTGCAGCTGGACTCTCTCCAGCTACTTTACTTTTCCAAGTGAAGTCACAGTTCTGCTAAGGAGCTCAGAGCATTGAGGAAGAGAACAGATGGATTACATCACAAGTCTAGGAGTTCCTTGCTGCAATGGCTTCTGGTGATGCAAATCAGTTAATCATTCCAAAGCTATTGCTTAGCTTTATGCTTGTTTTCCGTAAGAGGGGGGTTCACTTCAATTCCTGCAGTTACCAGAAAGAGTGCTGCAATCCTCCTCCTTCTTTGACCCAGTCATTTCAAGCATATTTTATTGACATATTCAACACTAAATCTCTTAGTACCGTGAGCTGAAGTTACAATTAAATTAGTTATGCATTCCTCATTCCCTGCCTTAAGATGTATTAACATCATCACTAAATCTAGTGATACCATTTTGGATATTCAGAAAATAATTCCCTATCTTTAAATATTTTTTTTTAAAAATAGTGTTTGGAGATTTATCAGGATGAAAAGTCCTGGATAAATATTAGGTGACTATCCTAAAGTAATTAAAATAATATTAGTGCAAGATGAAGAAAATTGCAGGAAAGCAAACAGAAAAAAATAATCATACAGTAATGTTCTGTCAACTGCTGGTTATTCTCTTTCATCATACAATAACAATTGAAGGCCTTTTTCATTTTACATTTAATGATTTTTAATTTAGTGGTAGACTTCCATTATGTAACACAAATGAACTATAATTAATTTAATGATTTAATCTACAATTTTTGCTTTTAAGGACTTTTAAACAATTTGCTTCAAGGTTTAAAGGGCAGCTCAATTTTCAAATTACAGGACATATATAATTTTTGGGGTGGGGGGGGAAAAGAAAGGGGAAAGAAACTGGGGAAGAAACCTGCTCATACTCTTATGTTTCACACTGAACCTCACAAAACTATTCACTGCAGACTTGCTGCAACTACCTGCTATGCCAAGTAGCTGTTTGTTCATGTTAAAACTCACATTAGCTTGTACCGGGGGAGCAGCTAACCCTGCTCTGAAGGCCCATGTATGAATGCAAAACTCTCCAGGAATATATTTAAAAGCTCCTGAATTTTTATTGTTCTATCCCTGCATACTTTTTTTTTACTGTGAAAGAGAAAAGAATGTTTTAAAACACAAGTGCTATGCTTGTCCTTCCTATCCAGTTTATTTAAAAAAAAACAGGAATACTCCTGGTCCTGTTGGCTATGGCTACTCAAAGAACAATTCTTTCTAATCATACCACTTTTACAAAGGATGAACACAAAAAGCTATAAAATATCTACCACCCACTCAAGAATCCTGTGACAAATTCGCAGCCAAACATACAACTGCAACTTCTTGCTTCATTTGAGGAACCTGACTTTCACTCACCCTGACAAGGTGAGAAAAAAGTCACTATTCATCCTAACTCTCAAGCAGAGACTGTTTCACTGGCAGTATACTATCATTCTAATGAAGAAAAAATGGTTATCATATTTCAGGATTTTTTCTTAGCAGCTATCTTTTATCCATTTTCTTTTTTGTTTATTTGTTTGTTTTTCTCTAGAGAATCAGTCAAGAAGTCTATTTCATTGAGGGGGGAAAAAAGACTATGAGGACCAAAAAAGTAAAAAACTTCAGAAGGAAGACAAGTTGTCATCCTTCTTGGGTTCTTCTAAGGTCATTGGTTCTTGAATTCAGGTTCTGTTTTGATTTTCAGTCATGTCTGAAATAGTTTCTGTCTACTATGGGCACTTCTTAAGATCATTTAATGCTTTTTTAACATCTGTATTCTGCCTATTTCCTCTCCATTACAAAGCTTTTTATATCAATACAACCCATAACCTTTCAATATCATAAAATCCCAATTTTATTCCACGTTTCTTGTATTTTTTGTTTTGTCTCCACTTTGCATCTACTGTAGCCTACTGTTGACTTATCTTTTTAGTCCAGCATTGGTCCTTAGCAGATACAATTTTCATATTGACCTGAGACACTAATAGGAGAGAAGAACAAATCCTGAGTCATACTACTTGACCAGTGCTAAGATCAGGACTGGCTTTGTGAAACCTAACTAGTCTAAAAACCATAATAGTCTCTTCTATTTTCAGCCTTGTGTAGAATAAAGGAAGACAGTAGTATAATTTTGAGAATAATAGAAGAACCTAAAACATTTTTGCTTGTCTCATTGAGTTTTACTTTTAACCCAGCATTAACAATTTTCAGAAAGATAACATGGGTATAGTGAAAGTTTGAACTCTACTGCCCTATTACATGCAGGCAGAAGAACACCCTGCAGGCCATACGATTGTCATATTTTTTTATAGATATAATCATACACAGCACTAAGTGCTTTTGTTGTGTATTTCACTGTACTGTGCTCTTTTGTTAAACACAGGGCTTAGGTTCAGCATTTTAAAAACATCCATCAATTATATAATAGCTACCACAGGAAAAAAAGAGGGTTTCTGACTTCTTTAATGAAATATAGTGGCCTACAGCAAAGCTCAAAAATTATTTAATGCAGTTACGGAAAACATCAAAAGTTTTTGAGTAATTTTCTTTTACCATGTCACAAGAAAGGGAACTAATGCATTTTGAATCTGTAACTTCCAAAAAGAATTGACTAATTTCAGTGTTGATGGCTTCCTTCAGTATTTGATACAAGACATGAGGCCTAGAAAAGAAGAGAAATCAAATACTGATTCAAATCTCTTTATGATCTGGCTGCCTGAAGGGAAGCTCACTGTCAGTGTGAGGTTCCCAATTTTTACTAGTTCACCAATCACTGTGCTTAAGGCTGATGATGGTTATGGCTATCTCTCTGATAGTTCATCACATCAGTGTAATTTTAATTTATAGTTTTCGTCATAAATCAAGATCATTATGGAAAAATGGATGCCCCTGAGTAATTTATATCCTCAGTGCATACACTCCATAAATCTGAAAGCTTATGCATCTTATTATTTCTAAGAGAATGTTAGAAGTCTGTTACTGTAAAATCTCTTTTTTTTTCTTTTAACAGAACTCTTGTGCTCTGGTGAAAAAAACAAAACAAAACAAAATACACTAAAAACCCAAACTAAACAACAAAACAAATACAAGTGAATTCTGTCTATAAAATTCACTGTTTTCACTGTAACACAGAATCATAGAAAGGCCTGGGTTTGAAGCAACCTGAAAGATCATCTTGTTCCAGCCCCTCTGCTGTGGGCAGGGACAACTTTCACTAGACCAGGTTGCTCAGACCCCCATCCAACCTAGCCTTGAACAGCTCCCAGGAAACATGCAGGGTTTTTATATGCTTTGGATTTTTCTCAAGGAGAAGGAGTAGTATCACATAAGTTGATATCCACTCGAGCATTTTAACTGCATCAGCTAAATGTGTGATTTTGAAATCACCAATAATTCTGTCTGTCTGAAGACTCATAAGTTACTAACTTGGAAGAATATGGATTTAGATCTACATATTTTTTTTCATATTGGGATCTTTAAACATGGATTTTGGTAGACCAAAACAATGTATAAGCTTGAAATGCAATCTGAGAATGTTTCAAACTGTATTCAAAAATATGTGTTTTTTTAAAAAAAGTCAAATATTCGATTTTAAAATTCTTTAACATTTCAACTTTTCTTTGTCCAACTGGTATTTAGCTTTAAAAATAGAGTGTTTTTAAGAGGAGAAAAAAAGATTATCAGATATGAACCAGAACAAACTGAATGGGTTTCTAAGGAAAGGAGCTCAGGAACTCATTATTAAAACTTTAGGACTGGGACTATTTCCATCTACGGCCACTGACAAAAAGCCACCAGTCAACATCTCAGTCTAGCCCTTGTAATAACACATGCAGTACAGAACACAGTTTCGAAAGGGGAATTCATTATTAATCATAAAAAGAACTTGATTTCAAATCATAAGTGCCAGGAAAAAGCAAGCTTGTTTCTAACAACTTTCCTTGTACAGAGATTACATGGTTGAGAGCTCAAATTTGCTAAACCCACGCATTTGTAGAGAACTTTTACGTGTGACCTGGTATGCAAAATGCTGTTGCAATATGAATAAAACATAACTTTTGCAGAAACAGCTACCTTTGCCTGGATTTTTATTCATTATAAAAAACAGAATACTTTTTGGAAGAAAGCATTTTAACTATCAGACTTCCCTGAAAATTAAGTTATCTTTTTCTACTGATAAAGAAAATTAAGAAAGTAAACAACAGAAAACACTGACAGTTCATGTATTGTCAATTAGCAGAAATTCTAAGGCAATTATTTTTTTCCTTTAAAGTGATACTAAAAGTTTTAAAGGTCTGGTTGTTTCCGGTACATTAAGATCACTTTAAGTCAGGAAACCTTGGAGAGTAAAAGGACTTTACTAAAAGAGGATTTAAATTTACATGGTCAAAATCATCAGACAATCAGGTTCTTTGAGATTACTGTTTGACATTTCTAAATATTTGCTTTCAGAGTTTCCTTGCATCTGTCAAAGACTGAGAAACCTTATTCAAACTCAAGAATCATGCAAAAATTTAAATTTGGAAGATCATTATTGTTTCTTCATTTAACTTCTCTACTGTATCAGCATTGTCATGCATGTGATTGTTTTGTAAGAATTACAAAAGTAGGACTGATCAGTAGTCATGAAGTGCCTGTATCTAGAAGTTATAGTTGCTTCAGAGGAAATTTAAAAGGTCAGTTAGCCTAAAGGAGAGCATTACTCTTACTGAAGTCTCCATGAAGAAACCAGCATCAGAGCTGGAAGGATCTCTGCAGCTGGTGAAGACTGCTGAGAAAGAGCCCCTTAGGGAGCATGATACAGAGTCTTTTTTATCCAGCCAGAGTCAGCACTTTCTGCCCAAAGGGAAAAACAACGAGAAAGGAACAAGTCTGAAGCTTGACAAGGACCCTGCAGGGTCAGTGAAACTTGGAGGAGCCAGAGACATCAGCAGAGCAACCCTGAATCCTGAGGGTGGTGGCCAGAGACAGACTGGGGCTGGCTACCAGGTGAGAAGCCACAGCCCAGACAACAAACCTGCAGCCAAAACCTGATATAAATTAGCAAAGAGCATCTTAAGGAAAAGGAAAAGGAAAAGGGAAAAGGAGGGGGAATGAGGAGATCAGAAATAGAAAAGGGAAACCTTTCGATTCAGTTATTTAGATGGAAGATGTGTTCTAATTTGTCTTAAATTAATTGTTCCAAGGGTTGAACTGTACTAAAAACCTGACACCCGCATGATTTATTTTTCTGACAAGGAAAATAAACAGATGAATAAAAACTCTAAATTTTCTGAAGCACAATACCAGCTGTATAGATGAACATAATCATAAACACATCATAGCTACAACATGTTACCACAAAATTTGAGGAAGAAATATCTGTAAAAACCAGGGTAGAGGTATCTACAGAGTATATCTAGCTTACAAATATTAACTAAAAATCATAGTTACATGTGTCTTCATTAAAAGGAAACTTGATGAGAAAGAATACGGGGGGAAAAGTACTATATTTTAAAAGCGTCTCCTTTAAAGAGCAGCAGGGTAAAAATTGCTCTGCCATCTTAACACTGCTTCACTTTCAATAAATATAGATGTTTTCACAGAAACTAATGAAAACATCCACTGTGTTCCCTATGATTCATTGGCAATCGAAAGCACTTCCTAATTTGCAATATGATGATCTGGAGTTTTGACAATCATTCAAAAAGATTTCTTGGTTTTAATATATTTTGTCTAGCGAGAGGAGGCAACAGCTTTGCCACAGCAGATCATCATCTGTCATAACTGTGCCAGCCCATTCACATCTTCACAACCCTACACACTAGACAGAGCTTGCCTGAGAGTTTGAACAACCAGTTGTATCCAGCACGTGAGTTCATGGAGGTGAAAAAACAGAGCCAAACATCATTCTAACACATTCTTACCTAATGAGAGTTAATGATGAGCATTCTTAGATAAATCCTTTCCTGTTAGATTTGTGGTCAATGTGGTTAGCATGGTGTGGTTTCAGTAGTATGGGTAGCCATCAATCCAACCATATTTCATTGTTCCCCCAAGTACATATACATGAGGCAGAAATAATGGGACTGAAAAACTACAGGCTTAATGAAAAATTTAGCAGTCTAGGGGGAGATAGAAAAAGGCAGATCAGAATGGAACTAAAATTGAAGCAAATTTTTAGGTAGCTTTTAGATATTACTATGTAACTGCTATGTTAGTACTAGCATTTGTGCAAAATGTGTGTATCGGTTTTGGAGTTCATTTAATAAACACTAACTTTTCAGAAAAATGTAGCAATTATCAAAATCGGGAATGTATTCCATAATGGAATAAGGATCTAACTGTAGTGTTTTGCAGAAATTAATGTTTAATATTAAACTTGTTTAACCGCTTTTTTCCCTTCATGCCTTTCAACAGACAGATATCAGGTTAGTGAAGGGAAATAACACTGCCACATAATCTGCAACACGCAGCTTCTGTTGGTAGGATTTTTTTGTATTTGGGCAGAAGAATTAAATAAATGACTCCCTGACAAGTAGTTATAGATATTAAATGGTAGATATGCTAAAGTGGTTTAACAGCTGTGGCTGGAAATGGGGAGCTATCATATGTTTCATTGTGGATAGCACTCAGATAATTATTGAAAAATAGTCTGAACAGGAGAATAATTTGTAAATATTTCCTACACTGTCTTTGTTACTCTTCATCAGGAACCTCTCACATGGAAAACCAGAGATATTTGAAACCTTCTTTGTGTAGTTTGATTGAATTCAATGCATAAACTCCCTTTGGTTGATCTAGTCATCAATTCACACTGTTGCCCTTCTCATCAGCCTTTAGCAAAACAACATTGGTAATTCACATTTGCAGAGGTACCTAAATGGCTAACAAAACTCAAGTATATTGCATATCTAATAAGGAAAGAAATTAACTTCATTTTTCTTTTTCTCTCTTTGCATGAAGATATCTTCTGCCAGAAAGAACAGCCTTGGACCCAAAAACTTCTCAAGTTAAATCTTGATGCCTACCTGTCATACAAATACTACATAATATATCCTCTGAATTTTGTTTGGATGGCAATTTTCAACTCAAATATAATTCCATGCACAGGTGGAACTTAACTACCCCAAAACTTGCAAAACACTTCAAGACTTCAAGGCTATTAAAAACACCATCTAAGGATGAGTAAATTGTGTCTTTTTATTCCTTCTGCTATGAAGTAATAAAGGACAATACAAATCCTAGTTTTTCATATAGAAAAACACCAAAGTCTCCCTTCATATTCAAGGAATATTTTTATTGCAGTAGTTCATCATCCCAATGTTTTAACTAAATCAGAAGTGGTTAGAATCCAAACACATCTTTTACTAAATACGTTTCCATCCTCTTATATTATTTGAAATACGTGGGCAATTTACTTGTCCCTATCATTTTGTCTGATACCCTTTTTTCAAGGAAGAGTTATTACTTCCCTGCCTAACTTTTTAATCACTCTGAGGAATAACAGATATAAAATGATTCAAAAATATCATCTGAAGGACCACATAACCACACAACCCACCTGACTTGAAAGTATAAAGAATTTGGTTCAGTGCTATCTTTTACTGTCTTCTCAAGAAGAAGACACGCTTCTTTGCCATCTGGGCACACTCTGCCTCCCAATCAGCTGAGTGTCAACCGACACTCCCAGGATCTTTTCTGCTGGGCAGTTTTCCAGACACTTTGCCCCCAGACTGTAGCGCTGCCTGGGGTTGTTGTGACCCAAGTGCAGGACTCATCACTTCACCTCGTTGGACTTCACGCAGTTGGCCTCGGCAATCGATCCAGCCTGTCCAGAGCCCTCTGCAGAGCCTTCCTACTCTCCAGCAGATCAACACCCCTTCTCAACGTGGGTCTCATCTGCAAACTGACTGAGGGTGCACTTGATCACCTTGTCTAGATCATTGATGAAGACATTAAACAGGACTGTGCCTAGTACTGACCCCTGGAGAACACCACTTGTGACCAGCTGCAAACTGGATGTAACTCCATTCACTATCGTCTCTGGATGGCTTGGCCCTCCATCCAGGATTTTACCCAGTGAACAGTGCACCCATCCAAGCCATGAGCAGCCAGTTTCAGCAGAACAATATTAAAGGAAAAGGTGTACTTACATTTAAATGAAGTTGATTACTCCACTGACCAATCACTTTGTATTCTGTACTCTTGTTGGTGATTTGATACTGAAAAATATCATAGCGTCCAGGAGCATCTCCATTTTCATTGAAAACAACAGGTGTTCCAGCACTCCCTGAAAAAAAATTATTAAAAAGTAATAAATACCTCTAAAGCAATTTAAAATATATACATTAAAGAAAAGATACTAATTAGAGATTGAACAGGTTCTTCATAATGCAAGTATAGTATGATAATAAATTCAAAAACCACACAAAGACAAAAAGTATGTCATTATCATCATCACAAAATCTACCCTATCTATGATTCTGTGAAAATAATTTTAAAATATAATCCTTTGCAGGCTTTTTCTCTGGTTGTTTGGTTGTTTGGTTGGGGGTGTTTTTGTGTGTATTATAGAACATTAGGAAATTCTAGGGTAAAACGGAAGTGAAGAAATTCCTTTTGATGTGAAGAAAGACATAATTTCACTTTAGGACGTGTATACTGGTAGTAGGCAAAAAATAGCAATCTTGTAATGAACTACATTAAAAATTCCCTGTTAAGTACAAAAATATCATCAACTTAGGAGCCAATTCTCATAAAAGACCTTGAGATGCAAATGTTTAAGTTGTGTCACGGTTAGTATGCTAAGTTTCTAGCACTGACCACCTATGCAAAAGTATTTTATCAAAATAAATAAGGTACATCAGCTGTGCTTGTTGTTCTCTCCTCTACACATGACACTGCCTGACAGAAAAGGCCATTGCTGAAGCTGTCAAAAGTTATAAATCGACACTGTTCTTATTTCGATCAACAAAATGTTCAAAGATTGAAAACTACACATCTACCTTGGCAACCAGACCAGCAAAATTAGAACGTATTTTGATGAATTCCCTCAAGGTGACATCAAGGACCTGTACTCCTGCAGAGACTTTTCAAAAACTACACCTCTTCCCCAGATTTTTATATATAGGTGAATCATATTTATAGCTGAGGTCCATTGAAGAAAAATTCAAGTATGCTAATGTTCTGTACCAGTGACTGGAGAGGAAATTTATCTTTACTAGGAGAAAACCCAAACCACTACAAAATGCCCCCACAATGTTTTCATGTTTCTCCATGTGAACATCCAAGAAAAGAATATCCAGTTCACAGTAAATTCCTACACTATAACGTATGTTAATGTATCACCTAGAGGCACTAAGTCCACTGTGAGTGGTTTCCAGAGAATGAAAAATTTTAAAAAGCTTGAAATTCTGGATACGTATCAAGCAGAAGTGAGCTAGTAGAAGTGGGAACAGTCTACACACTCCAGGATTTCAACATAAATTCTTCTTGTGTGTCTGTCTGTCCCTCTCCCATAAAGTATTTTGTTCTCTCATTTTGTATAACAGCTTTCATATAAAATTGATATCCAGTGAAATAAACAGTGTTTTGAGAGTGACAAGTGGCACATTAAATACTGTGCCAATTTCACAGTTCTGCCAGAAAAATTCTGGCTGCAAAAATTGGACATGAGCAACCATGGAAGAAGAATATCAAAAATTATGTGTGGTAAAGACTTAAGACCCCATGAAGATAGAAGAGACTCAACAGAAAATTTTGGAAAGTTCTTCATGCTTTGCTCTCAATTCTTTTGACTGAATGAAGGGCAAGAAAAATCCCAGTCTACAATCTTTCAAGCAATGAAACTATTCTTCACTGCTCACATAGCAGGTTGATGCAATAAATTTCTTCCACCCAATAAACACGTACTCAGCTGTTGTTGGTATATAGTTATGGAGGTAACCTTCAGAACGTTACTCTAGAGTAACAATAGAATTCATCTTTCCACTCAGCAGCATTTGAAGACCTCATGGAAAAACTGTCATTTTTATGAACAGATAGGAAATGTCTTTGGTATCCCTTAAGACCAGTGGGAACTTAAAGCATTTTTATGCTCAGCAATACGAGTGTGAGCTTATAATATATGTCTGGCTTTAGAAATATCATCTTGTGCTGGTTTTGGTTGGGATAAAGTTAATTTTCTTCATAGTAGATTGTACGGGGCTCTGATTTGGATTTGTGCTGAAAACTTTTGATAACACAGGGATGTTTTAGCTATTGCTACTTACACAGAGTCAAGGTGGTTTCTGCTTTTTGTCCTACTCCACCACTGGGGAGGCTGGTGATGAACAAGGAGCTGGGAGGGGACACAACCAGGACAGCTGACCTCAACTGACCCAAGGGATATTCTCTACCATATAACATCCTGTTCAGCATATAAAGCTGGGGAAGGAGAAGGAAGAAGGGGACATTTGGGGAGATGGCATTAAGTCACTCTTATGTGTGATGGAGCCCTGCTTTCCTGGGGATGACTGAACACCTGCCTGCCTATAGGATGTGGTGACTGAAGTCCTTCTTTTGCTTTGCTTATGTGTTCAGCTTTTGCTTCACCTATTAAACTGTCTTTATCTCAACCTACCTCTTTTCTGGTTTACCCTTCCAGTTCTCTCCCTGATCCAGCTAGTGGGGGAGGGAGTGCATCTGTGTGATGTTCAGCTGCAGGGGTTAAACCATAACACATGTACAAAGGCACTGACTAGTCCAGACCAGAACCATCTTTCTTTTTGGGAGTAGTGGTGTTCTCAGCTAGAGCACAACAGCATCTCAGTCAACAGGGACACACCAACTTGTTAAATTCAGCAGCCTCTCCAACTGAGTCCAGCAAGATATTTCTCACATGGCAAAAGTCAAACAACCTTTGTCAAGTTAACAAAATCAGGCTTGCTAAAAGCTGGAAAAAGTCACAGAATATTTACACTCCCTAAAACTGAGAAAAAACCACTATGCCTTTCTTAAACAGCAGATTTTGAAAAGTACAGTAACAGTCACAGTGCCTGCTGTAAAGTATATTTGATTGTGTTTTAGCAATGCTGACATAGCTTGTATATTCTATTAACAAAGAGACTATTATTTTAATTATATCTTAAGCTATACATATCTATATATATCTATATGTATCTATATATCTCTCTATATATCTCTATATATCTATATATATCTATATTTTCCGCATATTCCATTGTGGAATGAAATATTTAATGAACTGTAACTAGGAGGTATGCATGACTGGATTGTACTAATAAACCATTAGCTGCATAACCAGGAAAGCAAGGTCAAAGGCATTTGAAGAAAACCTGTGGATTTTACCAGATTAACACTGTATAGAGATCAGATAATTAAACCATGTGGAGAAGCACTGTAGCTGACCATAACAACTAATCTCATGTGTGGAGGCAAACCTGGATTCAGTATATAGCACTCGAACAAATGCCATGGAAGTATACGAGTGTCTCTTTTTCTGACAACCAGATATGCAGAACTGAGCGCTTTTGATATCTGGTACTGCCATACATAGTCTATCATTCCCATTGCAGGGAATTGTATCGTAGTTCAAGTTTAAGACAGAGAGTGTTTAAATGCTCCTCTTATTGATCATTGAGGTCTGCCTGCTAAACTTAAATTTAACACACTGTGGAGAGAAAGTAACACAGAATACAACAATGACCTGAGGTAGTGAGCCAGGACTACATAAATTCCAGCTCAGATAAAAAATATTTTGGGAAACCACAACAAATAGTTCTTGGATAGGGTATTTATATCAGAGAATGAACTTGGCTAGCTTCATTTGGGAACTTCATTCATTGGAAACCATCATAGGAAAAATGTTACTTTTGCTTAGGATAAATGCTCCTATAATGCCAGTGTAGACCACCACAGACAATAGAAAGCAAGCTACTTTTTTAAAAACAATTTCACTGATTTAAATTTTTAAAATATTTTAAACCAATCATTTAATAAAATAGCTAAAGAGAAGTGAGGGAACTCTGTCTTCGAGACTTTTCACATTTTATTCTGTGTGTGGTTATGTTGCCATGTGTAATTTTAACTCATGAATGACTCACGTAATTGCTTTCAATCTGTCACCATTTTAACTAAATTTTTAATTTATTCTGGATGTCTAAAACAGAAGTACCTGGTAGAATTTCCAGACTACACAATAAACTTGGCTAACTATGGAAAGTCATGTGTGAGCTTTCACCTTCTTCATCTCTCCTTCGTGCCAATCTTTTTCAGTTTGGTTTGGTTTGGCTTGGCTTGGTTTTTTTTTTAATTTAAAGACATAGTTACTAACTTATTTTGAGAGCTGTTTCAGAAGTATCTCTTTGCTGAGCAAAGGACACATTTACATTTTCTAGGTATAAAGTAATACTCTGGTACTGAAAGAAATTCTCCCTCCTCCTTCCCACTTTGCAGCAATCAGCATTAAACAACCCTGGGTGTTAAACTAGCACCTCAGCTAGACATTTCAGAATGTGTCTGTGACCTCGGCTGTTTATGAGCCTTTCAAAATGCAGGTTAAACTAGCCAGAAAAGTTATTGAGAGAAGAAAAAAAGGTAAAATGTGTGATGTTTTTAAATCAGATTCAAGGATGTAATGGACCCTTTTGAATTTTCAATGCCTTACATAGATATCAAGGAGGACCCTTTCTGATGAGCAGCAGTTGTCATACAGGTCCTTTGTGCACTGGACTTAAAAACTCACATTCTTCTGAAGAAAGCTTTAAACATGTACCTCGATATTCTTGAGATGCTGCTCAGCAACTACCTAATCCTTCATGCGCCTACTTTGTCAAGTTACGTTTCACATGATTCTAAAATATCTCCTCTTGTACTGCAGACTGTAATATTAGATCCCTGTGAGGTTACAGCATGCACTTGGCCAATGTCTTCCAGTGAAATTCTCTTTACATTTCAGGAAGCGGAAAAGAAGTGGATTGACTTGTAAGCCACAAGTTCATATGTAGTACTGGCCAAGTGCATATAAAAGTGATTAATAGATAAACATTCTTAAATTAAGAACAGTGCTGTGCCTTATTTTTAAAAAAAATTCCTTTAAATTAAATCAGTATACTTGGATTCTTCTTGTATGAAAATCTTACAAAAAAATTATTTATTATGAGGCCCTGTTACTTCAGTACCTTGACAAAAGTGTAGAAAAGTGTTTGTGCTGATAAATCTCAAATTCCCATTTACAGAATATTCCAACTCTCCAGTGGAGCTGATTTTGTTATAAAGCTTGATACCAAATACAAATCTTTTATTTCTGAAACCAGATTCCTGTGGATTGATATTAATTTCTTTTTTTTATAATCGGAAATTAAAATTACTTTAGCTGAGTCTTCATCCTTTGAGCTGTTCCACATAAGCTACTTTACCTGCTATGAATCTAAAGTAAGCCTGGATTCAAGGGTAGGCTTAGAAGAATGGAAGTCAAGCAGTTATGTAGTGTACTATAATACAATTAACTATTGGGTATCAAAACTTCAGAATTCACCATCTCCTAGCATTCATTAATTCATGCAAAGAGTTTCAAGTACTAGAATTCAGAGTTCAGATTTTTTTTTTTAGTTATAATTTCATTCTAAGTAGCTGTTAAAAGGAAAAAGTACTACAGAGATATACATGAATTAAATTGTTCTCAGGAAAGTGAAAAGAGGGACAATAACCACTTGAACTTTCAGTATCAAGAGTTCCCAGGGAAGAAAAATGCATTTTTAAAATTAAGCAAGATGTTTGTCAATGAGACAAATGAAATAGAAGGTTGAAATGGAATAAATGGAAAGAGTAAATACAGGCTGTTATAACATTTAATACTCAGGAATAATAAAAAAAACCCAGAAAATTATAAAAAACTAATCAAAACTAGAAAAAGTTAATTTGTGAATGTCAGGCTGTCAGAGAAAGAATACACACTGTACCAAGCTATGTAAGGTTTGTGATAAATGAAGCCGTTATCTGCTCAATCTCCACACAGCAGACATTTTCAAACAATGAGCAATGTGGTTACTAAAATAAAAAACTATGACTGTCTTACACCTATTCAGAATCTGAAAAGACTTCTTTTCATGCTTATCTTACATGTCTCAGTTCAAGATTAGGACAATAAAACAGAATTTCATCCAGTTGTAGTAAACACAGACCTTTACTGACATTTTAAATATCCTAAGATATTGGATACATGCACACAGATATGCAGAATATGCATATGACAGAGAATCTGTGCCTTTCTGAGGCAGCAGCTGGAGGCCAGATGGATACCCTGGGGTATCTTAAATGGCATTTGATGCCCATGTTTAGGCAATTTATCTTACTTACCACAGGGTAAATTCTGGCTGTTCATGTATGAATGCATAAAATAGAATGAAAGAGAAACTAGGAGTGCTACAAGAAATGAATTATAAACAGATTTGGGGCATATGTAATACAAATCATGGTGGTACCCTTTACAAGGCTTATAGAGAAAGTAAAAAATTTGGTATTGAAATAAACTGATTTAAATCAATTCCAGATCAGGCAGTACAACTTTACATTTTTGAAGCTGATGGACAAGAACTTCAGCTGTGATTTTGCACAGAAGCGTATAATTTATTTGATGTCTTGGTCCTCAGCACAGTGAAAAATTAAAATTGTGTATTTCTGTGAAAGGAACAGTTTATTCCACTCTTGTCAGCCAGGGCAAGTACCGTAAGTACATGGTATTTAAAATAACAAATAGAGCTTCTTTCCTTACAGAATGTATTAGAGCTTCTTCCCACATCAAGCACAGAGACATGCCTCAGAAAACTTACCCTGAAATGAATAAAATTCAGAGATGAGGCTGAATTCTAGCCGCCAACAGTATAGGAGTAGTAAAAAGCAACTTGCCCCATCATTAATTAGTTGGTGTAACAGTGGTTATTAAAAGCGGTGATCTAAATGCAAACTCTGGTTCATGCAGTCCTCCAGCTACAGCCTCAAGAAGAATACACAGGAGAAAAATTCATCTACATTTTCCTTGTTCCCTACATTCTCTCCCCCAGCATCTGCTATTATCCACTCTCAGCAAATATACAACAGTGGTGAAATTTTTGTTCTTACCCTCTAGCAAATAACTCAACCCAGAACATAAAGAACACAGAGCTCTAGCTCCTCTCCTTACAGCACCTTGAGTCTACTATCAGAAAATATGTGTACCTGTAATACAACTGTATCACAGATTAAACTTTGAATTTTGCCAGACAAAGAATTAAAATTGGTAGACACCAGTTTGTCACCTGCTACGGTGACACAGAATTGGGAAGGAGATTTTATATCTCCCAGCCTGGATTCAGCCCGTTCTCAGCTCAGCAAGGCTATGCCTTGACCTCTCCCCCCAGTAGTGGGGCAATGCTATGCGGATGACTTGCCCTACTCCACTGCTAACAGGGAGGGGTAGGAGATGTAGATGAGCTACTTCACAGGTAGGTGCTACAGCAAGGCAGGAATTATCACTGTGGCCTTGTCAGAAGCATCCATCAATCCTAGGAAAATAATGTGATGAATGAGGTTCTCATAGGGAACAGAGGAACAGGCTACTGAGGAACAGAAAACGAGCCCCTTTGAGCCTCCCCTGCCTCCTTAGCTTTGTTCCTTTCACCTCTGGAAAAGAGACAGCTCTGTCCACACATGGGAGGGGGGTTTGAGGAGAAGAGAGGGGTTAGAGAGTGAGACTAAAAGCTTGCTGTTCCCTACATGTAGCCAAAAAGCTCAATGCTACCAGCATATTTGAAAGAATCCAGCCTTTTTTTATTCTGTACTCAAAAAATCCATAGAGACAGGTTTCATCTTAAAATCTACAGCATACATTGTGTGCCAGAGAAGATTGATTCAGTTCTACAGCTGAAGAATCCAGCAAGTTAAAAAAGCCAACAGGCTCAGGGAAGGGATATTGTATGCAATGGGAACAGATCATTCAATCCCCTAAAGATCATTACCTGGTATAAAATTCAGCTGAAAGATAAATACTACTCTAATAACTTACTAAAATAGTAGCAGGATGATATGACATTATCTAGTACAAGCTAACAGCTTGTACTGAAAGAGGAAGTTATAAGGGGGTGGTTAGGTTTCTCATATAAAAATGTGTGAATAGATGCATAAAATTTTGTTTGCACAGTATTATAGACTGGATAGTATCAAATGCTCTTTGGTGGAAAATGGCAATTTTAATGTTATCAATTACATATGCATATTTTGTTTTTAAATGTTGTGGCTGGGCATTCTTTTTTTTAAATATATTTTGCAGCACAAGTAATAGCAAGCACATTTCTTGTAGTCCTTTGGGGAAGAGTTCATGGTTATGATTTTCCACCAAAAAAAAAAAAAAATTAGTTTACACGTATGCTGGGATGCAAGTGGGAGTGAAAGTGTGAGGAATCTTTTCCACAAATACAACCACAAGTAATTTTAGTATTACCAAAATGAATACACATTAATTTCTCTATTCTCTCTCATGAATTTCTCTATTAAATCAGGATCACCTGCAGACCCCAGCAACACAGCCATGTTAAGGGCACAACACATGCCCAGATTAAAAGAGTTTTCATACCATTTATTTATGCTGTTATTATTCTTCTGGCAAAAAGACATCTTTCAAGAAGCTGTAGATATATAAAGCCATTCAAAGAGATCAGAAGAGATTGAGAACATCCAGGAGTGTCCAAGATATTCTGCAAATTTGTTACCTAAAACTCTAATTGGTATACTCCTAGGAAGCACAGAATAATTATCTTCTGACCACAAACCATCAGTTTATCTCAGTGTATACAAGGACTCACCAAGACATATTTGAGAACTGCATGGCATGAAGAGCTTGGGTGCACTCTGCCTGTATCTGTCTTCACCAGTAACTACCATGAGATACTGAGGATCCCACTTATCCTACTTGTTCCATTTTTCCTGCTGTGTGGCACTGTTTGGTAAGGGTGGTGTTGTGCTTCACCCCCACTTCCTTTAATTATTTTTGGGGACAGAGGGAAGTTGTTGTTTTGGTTTTGTTGTTTGGTTTGGGTTTTGTTGGTTTTATTTTACTAGTCCCAGAAAGATGTACTTATTTCAGCACTTCTGACCTCACTCACATTTTTTTTGTCATGTTTCAGGTAAGAGCCTATCAAGCTGACAATTGACGGAGTGTCTTTCAGATGGTACCAGACTTTTCTCATCAGCTTGCATGTACTTAATATGAGAAGGCAGAGATGAGTTACAGCTGTCCCACTTCAGACTCCAGTCTGAGCATTTACTTCATGCCAGGATGAAAACATGCCAAGCAGATACTTACATACCTCTGTGAACTTCAGAAGTCAAAAGACACTAAGATAAAGAGTTTCAGATAAGGAAACAACGTTAGTGAATACTAGTAACTCACAAGTGCCTGTACAGTCTCAGAAAGGAAGATTTCTTCCCTTTGCACTCCAGAAGAATCCCCCTGCTATGTAACCTTATGAGAGAAAGGAAATGTGGAGCTCAGTGAAAGCTGTGCCCAAAAGGTAGTGGGGCTCATACATGGAAGATGATCAAAAAAAGCCACACAGTGCTGCAGGAATCAATACAGACTGTGATGTGCAGGAACTAGTTAAGCTGCAAGGGCTGTCTGCAGAAAAAGTGAGCATCTGAAGATCCATCTATATTTCTAGATGATTTTGGACAAATGTTTTTGGAGTTTGTAAACCCCTCAAGCAACCCCTCTGTATTAATAGATTCCCGAGGCCAATGAAAGGCAAATAAAAGTTCTTTGCCTCAGGTAATAACTGTCTGGGGAACGAGGCAGCATCCTGGTGAGTAAAGATAACCATTCTTAGAGTAATTGTTAAAATGTCATCAATATGGGAAAGGGGGTAAATGGTCCAGCTAACAGGCTTCATCCCAAGTACAAGGATTGCTCTGCCAACTCCTAGGGAGCTTTTACTTGTCATTTTGCTCCTCTGTCTCCAGGCTCCTGGAAGCCCTAGACCATGGCCATAGTTCTCAGATATCATTACTGACATCTTAGGATTCTAGTATTTCTTTTCTAAGCCTTCATTATTTTTCCAGATATGATATATTGCTAGAATAAAAATTAACAGAAAACAGGCAAACAAAATCAGTGTCACATAACTATAGTTGAAATAATGGATTGCAGAGAGTATGAAGGAACTAAACAATTTCCTGTTTGAGGCTTATATGAAGCATAGTTAGTTCACAAAAAAAATCCAACACCCAATGTGCAAACCCACAGCCAAAAGCAATTAGCTATAAGAATGTTCTGAAACCACATAAATAATTTAAGATTTCTCAAACAAGACACATCTGCATCCTTAACACTGTCTCATTGAGACTGTCATTATGTAACAGACATTAGTCCATTAACATTTAGTTAACAGACACCTGAAACATAAATGCCATTTTCTTCTCTAACCAAGCTTCACATGCAGCTTATTATGACCAATGTACTCTCAGTCACCCATGAGGATAGCTCATCTTGCTGAACAAGATCCTATTTGACATTAAGCTATTTCCTGTTTTTCCTGAAGTGCAATCAGCTGTGTGTTAATTAAAATAATTAAACAGGTTAAAAGTATATCAGGGCATATCCTAATACTGATTTCTATCAGTTGTCAGGGATAAAAACCAACCTTCCTTCCAGTGCTTCAGGTGGGGCTTGAACTCTGACGTTTAGAGAGGACAAAGCTCCAAAGAGGAACTGTTAAATATCCATAAAACATTTTGTAGCTTGATTTCTTTTGTGCGGTTTACATCAAAAATGGACTAAGTCACACAGCTATGCACACACACACAGAGCTTCAGGCCACGCTTCAATTACCACAAAAAAATGTGGAGAGAGGCATCAAGCAGAAACATCACTGTCTGAATCACAGTTTTAGATTTTCCAAAGTATCCAAGGTAATGTTATTTCAGCCTTATGACCTTGTCATGTCTTGTTCTCTGATGCTTCTAGAATGCAAAACCATCTAACACAATTCACAACAAATGCTATGTTATTCATTAAAGTATTACTTTGTGCCAGAAAGAGGGAAAGACTACAAAGCAGTTACTCAGAAGCCTGATGTGCAAGGAAAAAACGCTTGAAATTCCTGAGTCCTTCAAGTCTGCACAGCAATAATTAATATACTGCAGTCAAAGGATAAGTAATTTATAGGTTTTTACTATCTTGTTTCTTTGTAATTACAACCATTAGTGAGCAACTGATGTCCACTGAAAATTTACTCTGTTGCCATGGTTATTTTAAGGCAATTGTAAAGCTACTAATCTCGAAAGACATAAAACTATATTATTGCTATAAAACATTTAAGAAGTAATTTTAGTTTACAATGTTTTACAATCTGTTTATGAGTCACAGTTTTACTGAACAACTGACTTAAATTTGGG
Source organism: Melanocharis versteri (assembly GCA_013397845.1). Lineage (NCBI taxonomy): Eukaryota > Metazoa > Chordata > Aves > Passeriformes > Melanocharitidae > Melanocharis > Melanocharis versteri. The sequence goes on along the minus strand of VZTG01005248.1, from coordinate 5,968,291 downwards.
AGTAATTTAAAACACCTATAACCTATATACTCACTCCCATGCTTCCCACATTTTAAAGACCCTACTTTAGAGATCATACTGACTATCTGGGAGGTTGGTCCATGGAATCTTTCAGTATTAAATTTTCAGAAACTTATATACCAATGTCTATACTAATTTTATACCTTTATGGTTGTTGTGAAAGAGTATAACTGGACTTTTTTCACTAACTCTTGCCTAGGATACAAGGCTATTCACCTGTTTAAATGGACCATATTAGAAGCTGTTGATATCTGGGACAGTAATTTACTTTTATTGAAGACAAATGAGGATAATTTTTTAACAGGAAAACAAGTTTTATTAGAAGAACAATATATTCTCTGAACAGCGGGTCTCTCCATTCAAGGAGACTGGTGATGAGTGTTCTTCAGTAACATATTTTTACAGGTACTCTTCTGTATTAATATTAGTGAACACTGGCCATATTGCTAATGCAGTAAGGCTTGAGGCTGTACATCTTAATCCCATCTACTGGTATGAGAAATTAACATTTCAAAAACTGTCAATAGAAATAATAACTACTAACATTTTTAGTATTACTGAAATTTTACAGCTAATCTGAAAAAACTTCATTTTGGATCCCAGATACTAAATTCATGTAATGTGAGAGAATCTTTTTAGCTTGCTTTAAAACATTCTGAATCCTCAAGACCATGGAGAAGAGCTTTCATCTGCAGCCAAAATCCTAGTCAAAAAAACCCAGATGGTGCAAAAGAAATTCTCCAAGAGTATTTTTAATCTTAAAATTTAAAAGCTTCTTTGGGGGCCTTGTGCAAGACATCTGAGCTCATGGTATTGGAACACATAGTTACAGTAAGTGATATGATGAAAAATGATAACATTAGACATCCTTTAAATCTTGGCATTGTCTTCCCTATGTAACTTAAATATGTAATGGCTAGAAGTCATATACATCAAATACTCTTCCTTCAGTATCATAAGGAAGACAGTTAAATTCTGTTAAACTAGCTAATTAAATTAGGTTTGCAACTGATTTTCATTTTGGAAAAAAAGCACAAAAGTTAAAAAAAAATCTCAAACCCAAGATATATATATTATAGATGTGTTGTTTGGCTCAAAATTTCCAAAATAAATCATTCCAGTTTATCACTATACAATGAGAGTAACATAAAAACATACATCCATTTTTTTTTTCCTTTTTCAAGGGTTATCAAGGATTTTAATATTTAATATGCTGGTTTGGTTTGAAGTCCTTAAAAATATACTATTTTCACAGTTAGACAAACAAAACAGACACCATTCTTCTTTGAACGCATACTCAACCATAGCAATGACACTGTCCTGATTACCTGCTTGCCACAAAGGGGTTGTTTTTATTTGATTTAAATGTCAGCCTATCGGAAGCTCATGGAGTGCAGGGACCTGTTGAATTGCCAAGTGATGAAATCACACACCTTGAGCTGGCAAAAGCCATGCCTGGCAAGCAGGCCAAACCCAGCAATACTAGGTTGAGAAAGAGACTCACACACGAACAGAAGATAAAAATGAAGAAAAGAAAAAGAGCATCTTGCTTCTGGTGCTATTCAGAATATCAAAAAGTCAGCTTCTAGGACTGACTTGAAAGTAGTGTTAATTGGGTTGTCACATTCATTTGATTATGCCCAGGTGTCCAAAATCTAAGATCATGGCATTTAAAAATAATTCACAATCTAAAATTTTGTACCTAGATTCAATGATAGATTCAATGCAGCTATTGGAACACATGTAGCCATAGTTTCTCAGGTATTTAATATAAGCAGAGTTTTGCCAGCTGTTTGAAATCTTGTGAAGTCTCTAATAATAGTAACAGAAAACAGCATTGTGTGCTTACTTATCATCATGCACAAGTCAGATTTTTTAAATGTCAGTAAATCCAGTGTTCTCACTGATAACTATGACGCAATATGAAGATCTACCTGATATTATTATTTCAAAGGCCACACAAACCCCCTAATTTGCCAATTGTAGCTCTACCTCCTTAAAATAATTTAATCGTTCTTGCAGGTGGTTAGAGGAAATGCTGTATTAATTTGTTATTGCACTATGTACCCGGCAGACATAAATTGGAAAGGGCCTTGTATAGATTCTCATTTCCTTTTGCTGTTTCCCTGTTAGAAAGTTGGGCTTCTGTAGCCCATAAAAGTAGAAATCAATATTGCCTCTGCAGCCTTCAGAGCAGAGCAAATCCTCTTAAAAAAAAAAAGAAAAAAAATTGTCCAAATCTTGGTGTGATTAAAAACACAGCAAAAGTAATTTGTGATAGTGGGAATCGCTGCTTACTATAGCCTGAGAAACTGCAACGAGACACAGCCTGTGTTAATTACTATGACTTGAACAAGCTTCATTCACAGGTACATCTGTGTATTTATAAGGTAGTGTTAAGTCCTACGAGAAGAAGATTTAGGATTTGATGATCCCATTGTGTAAACTGCAGCCAACACTCTACATAAGCTGTATTTGAGACTTTTAATCCCATTGAATGATTTCATAAAAAGATGATTTACAGACTAATTCCCTCCCAAATACTTACAAAGACAAGACTCTAGATGCTGATCTTACAGAAACTGCCAAAGAGTTACAAAAATTGCTTCAAGGAAGGATCCTACCCAAGAGAAAGAATACTTTGCCATTACCACAGCCTGTCAGATTTCTGCTGCTTTCTCTTAAAGTAAAAACTCCAACACTTCAGCCGACTCAAATATTGCTGCTTTCTATGCCCATATCATACCCCCATTGGAACAATGGCTTTATCACCCATCAAAATTCCAATAAGATTAAAAAAACAAAAGTATGATTTGTTTATTTAGGAAAATATTACAAAGCCTTTTCAGATTCTCTCTCTGCAGTTATCTGGAGCCCTTTCAGATTTGTTTCTTTTAAGGATAAGTTGACATATGAAATATGTAGTTGCAAACATTAGTTAAATAAAAAAAGTAATGCACATAAAATCCTGCTTCCTTGAAACTCATCTGCTCATTTTGCTATTTCTACAGTCCGAGGAAGTATTAGGTCATTTTGTAGCTGATTGTACCAACTCATGTGGGCAGGAAAGCCTGCAGGAAGGTATCCCTGAGCTTCTTCAGAGATGCCAACACACCCACTCAGTATAGGGCATTGTACCTTGGCAGCACAACCTCCTCAACCAGCCCAGCTTTCTCGGCACCATGCAGGGTCAGGGTGAGGCAGGCGCTTGTCGCAGTTCTGCATTTTCACCTGGACTCTGATCTCTGAAAGCATCATATGCAGTTCTGCAGACGTTACATGTTTATTTTTTTTGCAACCAATGTGAATTCTCCAGGTATACAGGTGCCAGACTGAGAATTTTCACCTTTCTTCACCTCTCTTCTTGCAGTGAGAGTATACGCGTTCACACACCAAGCTTCAGATGGAGTGGTCTCACCTCATGTTTATGCAAGATCATACATCATACTTGTCCAATGATATTTCACATTTTGCCTTCTATCGCTCTTTTTCCACTCTCTTTCTCACTATGACATTTTTTGTTTTAATATTATAAAACTCTGTTCTGGTCATTGCACTCCTTTCTTGCTCTGTTTTAATTTCTTGTTGCGTGGTTCTTTAGAATGAACAAAATCATGTTGTGGAGTAGAGTTCAGCTTCATAAAGAGTTCTTGAATAAATACAAGTATAAATACAGGTAATCACCAAAATCATGAGTTGGTTTCTTGAGAAATATTCTCCTTAAATCCATCCATGTAAACTCATTTCCACTACCTGATAGTCTGATGGACTCATTTGAATGAAAAGAATGCTGTTTTATTGAGCAAAGCAAAGATAATAATTTCTGATAGATCACTCATAACCCTTTGAAAAGTCTGTCCAGGAAACAATTTATTCACAGTATCATATTTATAAATTGTGTCCAGAGGTTAAAGTTAAAAATATTAAATATTAAAGTTAAAAATAAAAATTAAAAAAACCCAAGCAAACCAAACCAACAACAACAAAACCAAACCAAACCAAACCAAACAAACAACAAAACAAAACAAAACAAAACAAAACCAAAAAAAACCCAAAAACTATTTTGCAAACAGGCCCTTACAAAAGCCTGGTCATTGAGAAGATTTTCTTTACAGATATAATCCAACATATTAAAAAGGCTCCAGACTCCCTACAGTTACTGTAAGCTCTATAAAAGAAGATCCTAATATTCTCCAGTCAAGCTATGCATGGGAGATAAAATCCACCTGTACACCATCTGTTCCAGGATTGAGAAAGTGAAGTAATAAAGAACATTTAGAAGAGCAGGATAATGATTCAAAACACCATGAAGAGAGCATCACAGTATCTATCTAAGTCTATAATGATCATTTCCTAATATACTGACCTAAATCTAATCAGTGATGCATGGCAATATATGAAAACACAGTCTTTAACACCTGCAGCAATACATCTCGCCTGTGATATGCTGCAGGTATTAGACTCCAAGTCCTATTTAATTAATCACGTTCTGCTTATCTAAATATTCCTCCAGTGTTCATATAAACTGTTAATTTCTTCCACGCCAAAATTTTTACTGGCAAATAAGGAATTTTTGCCATTTACTTCTGCTGAACAAATTTCAGCTTTTTTCTGTGAATTGTCATATAATGTACATGTTAAAGTACAAAATGAAATATTCTTCTTCAGAATTGCTTTATACCATGGTGAGAAAAAATACTCTTATCAATATATTTTAAATTTACAGCTCTCTAAGTTTAATAGCACTATTCAAATAATAATCAGATTTGAACTTAGGATGTTATTGCTCAATTAATATTTTCTAATATTTCTTGTATTTTTTTTAAATCCCACAGTAAATATTTTTAAAGATAAAGGAATACCCATCAAATGACTCTTCATACCAGAACTTAAAAATAGATTTAAACAAAAGTATTTTCATTAAGAAACCTATCAACCAAAACTTTTTTTCAATGAAAATATTTTTGTGGCTTTTCACTGATATTTTTCAAATATTTTTTTTCAGTGAAAATCAAAAAGGCTTATGAATTTCTTAAAAAAGTGTTTTATTAAGGTAACAACAATTAATATAAAACTATGTATATTTAAGGAAAAAGAAATCGATTTGAGTTAAGGCTGGATGCACCTTAGAAAACAAGCAAACAAACCTCATCCTTACATGCTCGAGATTTCTAGACCAAACCAAAGTGCAAAAGGTTGAGCTAATCTTGGAGTAAGCAGAATAAACTTTGGAAGCTTTCTTCAACTAAGCACATCATCTAACCCTCCAGCTGTTTACTTACTACCGATTTTAGAATCATTAGGCTATTTGTGTGAAATTTTATCACAAACTAGCACACAGAAATTTGTGTTCAGAGACATGGGGGCCATTCTTCTGGCCTCCTAATGGTACCCAAGGAATATATTATTGAACTGTGAAAGCTGTTTGTTATGACCTATGACAGAAACCCACTCCATATTAATGTCACATGTACCACATTCTGCAAAAAGTAAAAAGAAACGAATGAATTTTTACTCTCCTGGTGTTGTGCAATGTAATAGAAGTTACTCAAACAAGTCCCTTTTCACCATAAGAAAACATAAGAAGGACATGGAGCTGTTGGAGCGGAGCAAGTCCAGAGCAGGCCATCAAGATGCTCAGAGGGACAGAGCCCCTCTCCTTCTAAAGACAGCCTGAGGGAATTGTTCCGCCTGGAGAAGAGAAGGCTCCAGGGAGACCTAATTGGAGCCTTCCAGTACTTCAAGGGGCCGACAAAAGAGCTGGAGAAGAACGTTTAACAAGGGCATGGGACAGCACAAGGGGATTGGCTTTAAACTGAAAATGGATAGGTTTAGACAAGAGATTAGAAAGAATCTATTCTCTGTGATGCTGATGAGGCACTGAAAGAGGTTGTCCAGAGAAGCTGTGGATGGTCCATCCCTGGAAGTGTTCACGGTCAGGCTGAATGGGGCTGTGAGCAACCTGTTCTAGCGAGAAGTGTCCCTGCCCATGGCTAGGGACACGGAGCTGGATGATCTTTAAGGTCCCTTCCAGGACAGGTCATTATATGATTCCATGATAAACTCATAATTTTATTCCTAATTGAGAAATCCAAGGGTCTGGTTTTCCTGGGGTTTTAGTGTTTGGTTTATGTGCAATGCAGAAAATAGATAATAATCATCAAAATAAAAAAAAATAAGTAAAACGTTATCATTTCCAGGTATAATTTTTCAAGTGTAAATAAAAAAAGCCTTTTCCTTATAATATCTTTTAATGCCAGCATATTTAGTACTAAATTGCAAAAATAGGTGCATCAAAATCTCACAGAAAAGCCAATAAAATATATCCTAGTAAGAAAGGCTTCAAAATTCAACATAATGATTTGTTAAAATTTACTGTGTATTTCCTCTTTGCAAAAGGGCAATGCCAGCGTAGTGCTACAAAGAAGTCCTATTGGTTATTGAGCACAGTTTCAAAGACATCCTGTGGAATTTATCTGTGGGTATAATAAGAGACAAAGCAGCATTCCATAGAATGTGCTTTCCAGGGATTGCCAAATAAGCTAATGATTTTTTTTTTCTTGTAATGTCAATAGCTGGCAAAAGAATAAACATGCTTTCCTGGAGCTTTAAAAGACAAAGACCTTTCTACTGAGACTAGAATGCACTTCATGTTCAGTGAAGAGAAAGGTAAATCCATACATACATGGAAATGACTGATATTTCTGTGTAGCCTGTGCTGTGCTGATTAACATCCCTGTTCATTGATCTGTATATATTTTGACAGGTGAAAGATGGCTTTAAACCATAGCTGAACCAAATGCATTGTAATCAGAAACAGAAAGACTAGATAAACTATCAAAAATATGTGATACAACACATGCTGTATATTTTGGAATAGTTGTATTTTCCTCAAAATTGTTATAATGGATAAATGAAACTGATGAAGCTATTATCTTCCATCAGAAGTTTGACCGAATACAGAATTTGTGATAAACCAGTTTCTAATAAGGAGCTGTTTCTTATTTGGCAGCATAGACTCTATCACAAGGTAGCAAAACATGATTTCATAACCAACTCCAGTCTGTGGACAATGCAAGTTCACTGAAACAGAAAAGTCAAATACAGTTACTTTTTCGCATCTAGCTCTCTGTCTCAAATTTGTTATCAGAAGAAGTTTATTTAGGCAAAATATTTCTCCCTTTTTTTACCTCCTTTTCTCTTCTAGGAACAGTCAAATGTCTGCTATTTAAAAATGAAAGCCACGATTTTTAGTGAGCATTTTTGTGTGCTTTCAGGGGAAGGCAAGTTAAAAAATATTTGCTACAGATTGAAAAACAAGTAAAGAAATACTGCCTGTTTTACAATACAGTTTGAAGTAACTATAAAAGGAAGGACAAGCAGAAGGGTAGAAAATTTCATTATACACTTACGATATTATCAACTGCTGGAAAAATGCTTAAAGACAAATATTTCAAATTATACTGGCTATCTCCACATTTTTGTTGTAATTTTGGATTCACATTGACTTTTATCCCAGACAAACCAATTTTCTTAATTCTTAAATGGAAAATTGTAGAAATGAGGACAGAATGATACATCTTTTTCCATCCTTAATGCCTTTTTACAAATAATTATGTTCTAAATGATGAATCATGTAACTAAAGCCAAAATTTTTTGAGTGAAAGGGAAGAGAGAAGGCTGCAGTAAAGAATATTGCCAATAAAATTATTCTCAGACTCTCTTATAGTCTTTTTAATTTGTTTTCATTTTGTTTTCAATTGACTTTTTTACAGAAATAGGTAAGTTGCTGTTTAACCACCACCAAAAAAAATGCAGAATTTATAATTTTTATCAAGAAATTTTAAAAAATAAGTTAAAATTTAAGTTGGAAAATTGAAGAGAGTTATTTAAGCACTCTTTTGTATGAAATATTAGCTAAAACTGTTGAAAGTTTAGCTAATATATAAAAACATTTCTCAGACATATTAAACAGACAGAAGATGCAGTTCATGAAAGTTCATGAAGGACTCTTGCTCAGTATCAGCTAGTCCAGGATGAGAAGTGTCACAGTTTTATTTTATCGATAAAACCTAAACTTCAACATTTTAAATTAAGGAATTTTTTTAAGTCCCATGTTTCTCATTTGTATCCACAATGCATATTCATCATATAAATCAGTTTGTTACCCTGAAGTCTTCCAATAATCTTTAAATCAACACGAGCTAATTTTCTTTTTTATTTATCATGACTATATTTCAAACACAGTCAAACATCTTGGACATACATAAATTTTACATTTAGAACAAAGTATAATCCATCGTACAAAACTGGTGTTGATATAATTCAAAATACACATAAGACACTAACCTGACAGATCATTAACATACAAAACATTAGCTAATAGATTTATTTTAAGCTGTCCTCCTGTTAATACCCCAAAAGAAATATCCATTGTTTTGGGGTTTTCTTACTAATTCTTACTTTCTACTTAATCTTCTGTTCACCTCGCAAATATTAAAATATCAGAAGCACAAGACATTTAACTGTGATGCTTTAATATATTATTGAAAATAATTTTTTCCCCAGAAAATACCTATAAAACAGGGAGAGAGAAAGTAGCAGGGGAGATACCAGCGTACACTTTCCCTTGTTCTCGCTGAACATACCCGTATATCTCAGCTGTATCATGGTGAGGTACTTTGCTTTCATTTTATGTCTTATATTAAAACGGGCGTCTCACAAGTTTTACCATGAAAACTGGCACATTTTTAACACACCTAGATTTCTGCCTGAGGAAGTTAGGCAATGTCCAACTTCCCACATTTCTGTAATCTCTCTGGCCATTCTGCAAGGTACAGAACCTATGACATACGGGGCATTTTAACACTAAAATACCTGTCAGCTCAAGCTAAATATTTATGAGTCTGAAATACCATTTTCAGAAAGGATTCAAGAGACAAAATGTAAGCCCACTGAGAGGAAGGATTTGGTCTGCCTAACTTATTTAAAACACTGAAGACTCCTTGAGTTACACTCTGGTGTCTCAAGTCAAGATGCAGGAAGACAATTCATTTGGCTTACATTTTTACTATGTGGAAGAAAATTCCAAGCTCAAACTTCGATTTACCTTTTTTTTGCCTTAAAATATCCAAACTGAATTGAAGAATAAATTAGTAAAATGGTAATGCATTTATCTTATACACAGAAAACTTCCTGTGAACTTAAGCCAACCGCTGATGAATGGAAATGAACAAATGAATGCTTAAGCCACTCTTAATCTGCTCATTATTGAGTTAATCTAGTTAAGTGAATTCACCTTTAATTTATAGCAATGGAAACCTATTTCCTAGCTGGAATACAGCTATTGGGGTGATTTACCAAGGTTGAGATATAATGCCATAGGATGCGTTCCATTCTTCTCTTTTAGCTAAAGATATCCTGCTGAAAACATGTTGTCTAAAAACAAAAGCAGTGAAATCGTACCAATTTTCACTATAATTGTCTTCTACTCGAGCAACTTTCCACTGAAAGTGTATGTCACTGGGGAACATTCTGCAAGTGTCTATAGGAAAAAATTCCTTTAGAAATGCATACCACAGAGAGCTGGAGGAGCTATAAACATCCACTCAGCAGATGAACACAGTGCACCAAAAGAAAGACATTTTGAAAGTGGCCCTGAGTAACAAGTACTAAAAGAGGGGTGACATCCTGCCTGACAAGTACCAGAATACTTGAACATGTGATCCCTGCCTCAAATCAATAATTATGGATTGGACCATGTTCCTTAGGCAGAAGCCTGATTTTGGTTAAAGAATTCAAGTGTTGGGAAAATGCCCCTGTTCTCCCAGCCTTGTCCACCCAAGCAGAGCAAGACGCACCTTCTCTCCTACCAAGCAGGCAGTCACCCATCCTGTCTCCACATGTCTTATCTACGAGTTTCTGGCAAACTCTGCTGATGTCTCCTCAACATCAGCTTCCCCCCCCTTCATCTCTTTTCTTTTTCTGTCCCATTTTCAGCTTTTACCTGATTGCTTTCCAGGTTAATTTTTTTCTTGCAATTAGCAACTTATAAGCAACTTCACACTATAAAAATACAACAGCATTTCTAGTTTCAGCTTGTCTAGCTTCAGCATTCAAACCCTGCCATGCTTGCAAATTTACAATAAAATTAAGTTCTTCTTTATCAGGGTCTATTTCTTCATGAGACAAGAGACAATACAAAAGACCTCTTAACTTTTCGTTAGATAAAGGTTCTCAACTTTCTCATTGTACAAAGTGCTTGCTAAAATCTTGTAGCCCCTTTTTTAATGTCTGCAATATGCAAGCCCCATTTTTAAACAATGAAGACTAGAAATGGATAATGACTTTCAGTGATAACACTAAAATGCCAAAGACAGTAATTTCAATTACACTTTTCATTCTGTTATTTATACATTTAGAATCACATTCATTTCTTTACCAAAATTCTCTCCAACAAACTGAGATTCAGATGATTATCTATCCCATGTCCTAAATTGTTTTCTGGTTCCTCAGTCCTTAGGACAAAATTTTATGTTCATTAATTTTATGTTTGTGGGTTTGTTATTACCAATGAAAAAAAAGGTTCCAGAATATAAATTCACAGACAAAACCATCAAAGAAATTGGGGTAATTTGCTTATTTTTGGTATTTTTTTTTCTTAAGCCTACAGAAGTTGAGAAATCATTGAGCAATGTTAGCAATGAAGAAAAATTACTAATTGATTAATGCCCTGGTAAAGTGAGAGAAATGGGTCTTTTTATATCAAAAGATGCATAAGCATATTGCAAAAATGTTGATGAACTAATTAGTTTGCTTGCTTGAAAGGTGCTGTTAACCATACCAACATGCAGTGTAATGATTCCACTGATGCATAATAGAAGAGCAAAAGCTGAAAGGGAGCAAATACAGATACACCTGTTCAATGCCCAAGGTGACCGCTAAGACACTTTTGATTCTGTTAGAGCATAACCAAAAATTCCTTCAAGCGTGATTAGGTTTGCCCTCATTTTTGCATTTTCCTGTGAAATATAAACTAGTTTTGCTTTACATGTTTTATCTGTACTTGCAGTAAGGGAGTGTCAATATAATAACATTTTCTTCAACCAGATAATATAAAGTATAAAGAAAATTAAATTAGTAGGAAACATAAAATACAATCTACTGATTCGTTTGAAAGTTCTTCAGAAAAGCAAACAGGATCAATGATCAAATTATTAAAAATGTTATATACATTACAGCCTAGGTAAGAAATTATCAAAGGAAAGCCTACTTTGAAGAAACCTGCCTCACATAGGCGTCTGCTGGGCAGAAGAGGCATTTTCATCTGTATGGCATATGATGAATTAGTTAAGGGAGTGTGGACTCAATCAGCATAGGTAGGATTCATCACCTCACTTGGATATTTTTAATTGTTATATATAAAGTAGAAAGAGATAGCCAGCATAATTCATGTTATTCTAAAATTGGATTTAATACAAGTGGGTGAATACCCCTCTGAAATTTCTTAAATTTTTGATAAGTTGTTGAAAGAGTCTAAATGGCTAAATTAAACTGAATGCCTGGTTTTGCTGTTAAAGTTGGGTGAAACAAAACTGATGCCTTAAATATTTAGGATATGTAAAATAATTTTTTTAAAAAGCTCGTTAGACCTACATCATGGCTAATTTTCTCTAGACAAAAAAAAAAAAAGCCCAACCTGAAAATGATAAAAAATAATCTTAATCTACTTTCGAAATAAAAAACTAATTTGAATTATCCAAATTAATTTTCTTTTCTGCAGATGAAAAAGAGATCTTCCATTCAGGAAGATAAGGTTCAACCATACTATATTTTCTGATTTCTTTTTATAGGATTTAATTTCAGGAGTGTATTTTGAATTGAACAAACTCCTTACCAGTTAAAGGCTTTCCTTCATTATATATAGCAGTAGTTATGACAATGTGAAAAATTCAATTCTTGGTAATCATTAATGACAAATCCCAATTTCATGGTTCCTATCCATTTTTCTTTTTCAATTTAGCAGATTCCCCCCAGATATTTACTTTGCTTCTGAAAACCAAAGTTATTTTTCAGTGTAAGAAGAGACATTTGGGGCCCACAAATATTTTCTTGTATCAAAAGGCAAACTTTCCTAATAAAGAAGCTAATAGTAACTAAAGCCAATTGGTGCTGCAGTATACATATACATATTCTCAGGGTACATTGCAAAAGCTGTAGATGCGAAAAGGAGCAGGCAATCGAATGTAATGCTGCGTGTCCAGACTTTCTTATGTAATTCCATTTTGTACAGGAAATTTATTATCTGGGCAATGCAACCCTGCCAGCAAAATAACCAGCCAGTTGTTATTGCCAAGATAATTGACATTGGAAGTAATGTCCAACAGCAGCTGCTTCACTCAACTCTCTGCATTGGATTTGCATGGCCAAGCTTTGGTAGTGGGGGGGATACAGGGGTGGCTTCTTTGAGAAGCTACCAGAAGCTTCCTTCGTGTCCAGCAGAGCCATTCCCTGGTGGCTCCAAAGATGGACATGCCGCTGGTCAAGGTTGGGCCAGTTTGAAATGGCGGTAATGCCGCTGTGACAACAGATTTAAGAAGAAGAAAAAAAGTTATTTCACACTCGTAACTGCGGCCAGAGAAGAGCGGAGTGAGAACAGGTGAGAGGAACAACTCTGCACACTCCAAGGTCAGCGCAGAAGGAAGGGGTGGCGATGATCCAGGCATCGGAGCCAAGATTCCTTTACCACCCATGGTGCCAACATGGAGAAGCAGCTGTGTCCCTGCAGCTCATGGAGATCCATGGGGATGCAGAGATCCATCTGCAGCCCATGGAGGACACTCATCCTGGAGCAGCCTGAGAGGAGGCTATGAACCCGTGGAAGGCCCATGGAAAGAGAAGCCCATGCTGGAGCAGCCTGTCCTTGAAGGACTGCACCCTGTGGAAGAGTGGCCCATGCTGCAGCTGTTTGAGGGGTGGGATGGACTCAAGTTGCAGCAGTTCACAGAGATCTGTTGCTAATGAGAAGGGCTCACGTTGGACAGGGTCACAGAGCACTGTCTCCCATGTGGGGGACCCCGTGGTGCAGAAGGGGAACAACTCCTTTCCCTGAGCAGCAGGAAAAACAAAGTGTGATGAACTGACCTCAATCCCCATTCCCATCTCCCTGTGTCACTGGCAGGGAGGACATAGAACTGAGATGGGGAGAGATGTGGGGGGAAGGGGTTTTTAATGTCTCATTTTACTTCTTATTATCCTGCTCTGATTTTGTTAGCAATAAATTCAACTAATATCTCTAATTTGAGCTTGTTTTGCCCATGATGATATTTGATGAGTGATTTGTTCCAGTCCTTATCTCAACCCATGAACCCTTTTTTTTTCTCTCCCCTGTCCAGCTGCAGGGAGGAGTGAGAGAGGGGCTTTGGTGGGTGCCTGGCATCTAGCCAGCATTGACCCACTACACTCTCCTAGTTTTGTTGCATTCAACTTGACTAGTAGTCACAGGTCTATTTTTCAGTGCCCATGTATTTCTACTCTATACATCTGTAAATTAAAATTAGATTTCACTTTGAGATTATATAAAAGCAAGAAAGATCTGGTTTAGCTCATCATTTATTAAAATGCTGAGTGGCACTTTGCTTCTTTTTTTTTTCTTTTTCTTATGGTGTTTCTTACTGTTTTAGGAATTATGGTTTTCCTGGATAAAATGTAGTAATAAATACAAAAGTCAGATCGACTGAACATGAAATTCAGGACTGGTTTACTGCTCTAATAGATCTCACTTTATCTGTTTTCTCCAGATGCACTGAAAATGTCTTCCCTAAGAAGGCAATAACTTAAATATTTGTAAAAACTTATTAAGAAGGCACAACATCCTAATTCCTTTAGGATACAAGCAAAGGTTAGCTCCCAGGCTGCTTCTAAAAAGAAAGCTTACATTACAGTATTTCAGGAGTGCATGTTTTCTATCTATTTTAACAGCCAATAATGATCCCAACCTCAGAGCTGCCAGTCAGCAGAATGACAGGATACTTTTCCTTGTGTGTTTAAGAAAAAAGTTTTGGTAAATATTCTCACAAAATGTCCAAACTTTAAAAAGTAATCTAAAGGCAAGAGTTTCAAGGCTATTTAATGGCTTTATTTAATTAAACTGAAAGACATTTGATAAAGTTCTGAAATTAGAGACTGGTGAACTACCGTATTTTATATATCTAATAATTTTTATATGTGTGTGTGTGTATATGTATGTATAAGAAATTGTTATAATTGTTTTTAAAATATGGTGAGTGGGTGTGTACAGACACAACGAAATCAGTCTGACCATAAGCTAAGCACAAGTGAGTAAGAGAAGTATGCTCCATTAATTGCTGTAAGAAATATTACACCAACCATGCGTTATTGACATCGATTTAACTGGCAAGTGTGATTGCCAAAGAATTTTATGAGATTTTTCCACATTGCAAGTCATTTCTACAAAAAGGAGCTATGAAATTGAGCACTTCATTGAACTCTGATTGTAGGAGGATAACTACATAATTAGGTCTTAAATCATTGCAGCACATTAGAACACATATTTTATATCAGCCATTCAGCAGACCTGGAAAAATACAAGCATAACATATTAATATATAATTTTTAAACAAGATCTGCTATCAAATTTATATCTATAAAAACCACAAGTGCTTAAGCAAGCAATGAAATCATGTCAACTGAGCTCTATGCTGTTGCTCCCTCTGTTTCCCTGGAGGCTTCTCTCACTGTTTTTCTGCATCATCCAATTCTGTAAATGCTTGTGAGGGCCCTGGCTAAAGCAGCAGAGAGACCGAGAGCCTCAGCACAGGAGGCTTCTAGGACAGAGTTCCATTATCTTTGACATGAGCTTCCCAGAAAGCGGGCCAGGGCAGCCTTAAGAAAGAGCAATGCTGTGCTTTTGACACCTCCTCTGTCAATCTATCAGAACATATATTTACTTCTGCTTGATTTTTTTTTTTTTTTTTTTGCCTCCAGAATTTCTTTTTGTTATTTAATTTTGTATAACTAGTGGCATGTAAGAAAATTGTTCTCACATTTATCCTGAATCTTCAACTGAATTGTTAATGATAAGTACAGCAAAATGTAACCTGAATCCAACAAAGGAGTGCTGCAGTTTCACCTCCTGACCTCACTTAACTAGAAAATATGTTACATTTCAGTCTAAAATAAAAATTTCAGTTAATTTCAATGACTTGTTGCACTGAGCTATACAAGAAAATAAATCTAGATTGTCCAAAGTTAAAACTTTATTCCAGTTGTCAGTTCTTGATTATTTTTTAAACATCTATCTTCCCCTTTTTGCTCATTCTCATTAGCATTTTTATATATAAACATCTCTCATAGTTTCTCTGCCTAGGATAGCAGCAAACTAATTCTGACTCAAACAAAATTTGCCATGCAAAAGCAAATTTTCAAGGCCCTGTCTTAAGCAGGCCTTTAACATGTTCCCCCTGGCTGGTAGGAATGAAAGGTTTGACATCCAAATGACGATAATGGCACAATGGGCTTGTGAAACAAGTTTAAGGAGTTAATTATTCAATAATAGAATATTACCATCTTTTTCACGGGAAGCAACCTAAATATGTTTATTCAAAAAATGAAGTGTTTACTGCCTGTCCAGAGTAATAACTGTGTTTCAGGTGTTAGTTCTTCTGACTCCAGTAGTAAAAGGCTGTCAAAACAGGCTGAGAGAAAAGAGAAGGATGATTTATATGTTGTGGTATTTGTTAATTAAAAAAAAAAAGTAACTACTTGGGAAAGATTATGGGATTGCTAGACTTGTAAACACATTTTGCCTGACAGTACTAGAAGAATAGAGTAAACAACCTCTTGAGGAACATGATAAAGGAAAAACTCAATGATAGTAGCATAAACATTATCTATAAGTTTACAATTACAATTTTATTTCACATTTAGATCATAGAGGCAAATATCCACTGTTTAGATACACTATCCACATACTCATTTCTTTGCATAACACTCAAAATTTCATTCCTCTGTGTTCAATACTGCCTTGGATATCAGTAGATGAAAGAGCCATAGCAGAATATCTACCCATAAAGAAACTGTATGACAATTGCCAGTGTAAATACAGTCTATATTAATCTTGCATTCTTTAAAATTTCCCAGGATATTTTATACCATTTTAAGCATTTAAGGAAGCAGAGTAGCCCAGCATACACATTAGTTTATTACTGGGAGATAAAATTCAGATAAAGAGATCATTACCTTAGAAGACAGAAAGAAAACACAACTGCAATTTTTGATCCTGATTTTAATGTTGTTTAAGGTATTATTTGGGCAAGGAAGCAGCCGTCAGAAAATGAGAGGACTCTTATTAGGAGTCAGGAAGAAACAGAAGAACTGAAATAAGAGGGCTTATATCGCCATTGTTTTAAACTCACTGGGATGCCCAAAGAAGTACATCAAACCTCACATTTTCAGGTAAACTGTTATACCTTCAGAAGAACTAAGTATGATTGGTAAGTAATTTTCCTCATTGTCAAGGATTCTAAAAGAGTGAAAGAAATTAATCACCTGGCATCTACTTTGTGCAAAGTGGAACTTACACCATTATAAATTCCAGAACTTATACCACTATAAATTCCTTGATTTGGCATCCAAAGTAGGATCTTAGGTCATTAAAATTGTTGTCACTATGAGTAAAAAAATGCATCTATCAAAATAGTCCTTAATTTACATATCAGAGACCACAGCCAATTTACAGTCATTGCACAACAGTTGAGGTATTTCTGTATCCAAGCTGTCCATTGCTATGAAAAAAATATTTATCCATCTCTTTTCTGAGCTTTGCTGACGTCACACGGATGAGGAAAGTAAAGTAATTATGAAAGCTTATCATACCTTTCTCCACAGAACTCTGTATCTTGGAGACCTCGGCAGTATTTAATGAATTGTAGCCATATACACAGTATATAAATAGACCATACAGCAAACAAGTAAATTAGGTTTGTGGAGGCATTGTTCGTATTGAAATCACAGGCAGAAATAGGACAAGGTCAGGCCTTACAATCCTTTAACAAGCAGCACTGACAAAATGTTGATATAACCATATTGATTTCAATAACTATATTTTTGTTTTATGCTGGTGTCAGCACACAAACAAGTCTACACACATTTTCATGTCTGCCTCAGCTTAAACAAAGCCTATTGACAGAGTTTTTGGCACCAGCGGCTATTTCACACCTTTACTGTGGACTGCCCCCTGCAAGAGTGACCCCCCTAAGCCACCTGCAAAACTTTGCACTAACATGCTATCATACCAACATATGTCAGTAAAAATCGTGTGTAGCTCTTCAGCAAGAAGATGCTGAAGTAAAAGACAGTCTCATGCCTGAAAAAACTTCAAGGAAATTCTGACATGGCAGAGTTTTCTTCAGACATTTCTAGTTTGGAGAATTTAAACCTCAGTCCCAGATGATGAATCATTCATAAAATTATCTTCATTGACATCCTTAACACCAGTTTCTAATATCTGTTTCTTCATTATTTATGCTATCTATTCAATCAATGGCTATTACATATTTCAGTTTGTTTTTTTAAAATGCTTATTAATGACACTGCTGACATCCCTTTTCCTATCTGTGACACCAGGCTTTTACTTTCTCTGTGGTGAATTAATGACAGCAATTAGCTCTGTGCCTTGACAACACACAATTCTGCCCAAGGGCTTCTTCAAACATAAAGGAGAAGAAGATTGATTAAAGCAAACACAATTAATTTAATGTGTCTTGAAGATAAATGATCAGATGTAATACATATGACATCTTGAAAATCTAGATCACACTCTTGACTTGAATAATATCACTTCAAGTTTAGATTCTCATGATCAGAATTAGGCCAGCTATATGTTCTTAGGCTCAGAGAAAAAAAATGGGTGAAATGTACATGTTTAGTTTGGAAACAGATCAGTTATGAATTTTTTTTTTGGTTTTTTTTCACTACCAAATCTACTAACCCTGATAATCCATAATGATTATGGGGGAAATCTCTGGATTTCCTACTTTGGAAGTCCAGTTACCCACCTGTTGCTAAAGGCCTCTAAAGAAAACGGATGCTCAAAAATCAGTTTCTATGTTTAAAAGCACAGATTTTGTGGGATGCATATATGTAAACATAAAGTATTTACAAGCACGTGCAAACTTGAGTGTGTGCCCTCTGAGCAACGCACATCAATTTCAAGTGTGAATTCTGCGAATGCAAAAAAACCCACAAAGAGATAAGCATTTCTAATCAACAAGAGGCAGCTTTAGAAAAACAGTGAGGAGACAGACCATGAAAATCGAGCCCAAAAAACCACACAAGTAATAATTTTATAAATTACTACTAAAACTGTGTTCTGTTTGATCTGCAAATATCTTTTGCAGCCTGAGAACAAAATTATGTCTTCCAAGTATTAATATCATTGCATAAATGAAGATTTCTAGTACACAAATCATGCACAATGCACAACTCTGTGAAGATGGAAGAGAATTTGGATCTAAATGTTCAAATAGACAACAGAAAAATCAAATGTTACAAGTACAGAATTGTGATAGCATAACATCAGTAACACATAACGATTAAAATGTTAAGGGAGTGCTTGGGCAATTCATATACCTCATATAAGATCAAAAAAATTGCTTTATAAATTGGAGCAAGCTAATTGATTCCCCCGACCCCAAGACTGTTTTAGACATTTCCTGTCATGTTGAATTTCTGAATTTAAGACAATGATGATATCCAGTTATATTATTGTTGTTCTTTTATGCAGTGTGACATAAATGATATGAGGCATCTCAACAGCACACAGCTGAACACCAGAAAACTTTACCAGAGGCTTCACATGAACTCAGTTTCAGCTCCTCAAAATAAAATTTTTTGTGCCTTCTTTCAAAGTTTTTATATAATGAAGAAAAACTACATTGTTGTTACACAAACACAATTAAGTATTGCACATCTTTAGCAATTAATATTTCATTAGAACTCAATTTTCTGTAAAACTCAGAAGATAAACAACTGCATTCTGTATTTACTAATTTAGATTGGGTGAGGGGTGAGGGGGTAAGGAATAAAGATTTACTCCACCAATATGACTATCAGCACTGTTCAAACTGCACACATAGAGCTCTGAGCACCTTCAAAATTGTACTAGGACTTCTAATATAACATTAGCTCAGTGCCACAGTATTTTGAAGAGTAAAAAGGATTGTTCTTACAGAGAACACCCTTCTGTCAAATACCAAGTAAATGGCTAAGAAAATCAAGGTTCTCCTGGTGCTATACTGACCTGAGCATGGTCTCTATTATAGCATTGAGGGGTCACACCTCTGACAGTAAGCTTGGCTAAAATTTTATGAATTTTATGAAAATATTTTCGATTCCAGCATACACATCTATCTCAAAATGGAATGATTTTAAGGGGTTGTGGAGTCTTTAGAAAAAGTAAGATAGAGAGGCTGAGTGTTATGAGATCACAATACATCACCAATTCAAGTCTCCCTCTGAACCAAGGTCTCACATTCAAGTCAAAGACTTATTTTTTATCTGTACATCATGATTTTTTCTCATCCCACTCCCTTCTATTATTTTTATCCATCTGCATTTACTGCGAAGTGACTATACCAAAACATCCTGTGGAAATGGAACTTACATTTTTCATAGTAAGATTAGGCATGGATTGATCTTATATTGCTAAAAACTGAAAGGTCTTGTAAAAGGAAGAAACATCCTGTTCTAAAACAGGAGCCTAAGGGTTATTATTCATCTCTGTCTATTTGAGACTCTGTTTTGAACCAGACACATCTAATTATTGAGTTATTTTTAAAATATGTAAACTAAAATGCTACCTTAATATTCTAAGAGCTTTGGCTTCTATAAGCCCACCTGGTCTCATTATGCTCAGGATAATAGAAAAGCTAGCATAGGCTGAAGTTTGTAGGTTGTTTATTCTTCACATAAAACACTACCCAGAAGCCAAAGAAGAGAGATCAGCAGAAATGTAGGGGTGTCAATACAGCACTATTTTTGTGGCATGTAATTGGTTTATTTGAGTTTATAATTTCTTTTTTTTCTCTCAAAAAGATACAGCTGTATCAGATAGGTCACAGATGATTCAGAGAAGCCTACTTTGACTAGCCAGAAACAGAGAAGCAAGAGAAAATACTTTTCGGTGAAGATGTATATGTAGAATATAAAATTTATTGAGAAATAATTTTCATGGCAATGGAAAGAACAAAACATGCATCAATGTGAGCAGGATGAAAACAACTTTTGAAAACAGGTCTGATGCTGACTCAGTGTTGAGGGTGCTCTTTTCCTCTGCTTATATTTACAAGAGTCTGCCATTTAGTATGAATTAGGTAGGAAAAATTGCTTCAGTCCTTGGATTGCTAGGGCGAGTCTGACAGGAGCTGCCCTAGAATTAGGAACCTCCTGCAGTGCTAAAACACAAATTGATGCTAATCCCTCCTCACCTCCAGCAGTCTAGCAGGTCTTCCTATTAGTATGCAAAGCCATTTATTATTGGAAAAAAACAGAGTTATTCCTCCTCTGGATATGCCTTCTTGTTTATTTGTTAGCTTTAGCAGAAAGTGGATTTCGCTTTTATCACTGTTCTTTAAACCTTTAGGGAGATTAAACCCTGGCATGCATACTGACCACATGCTCCTAATCCCTCCAAAACATTTTTGGTTTTGCACCACTTTTATATGTGCTAAATAGGAATGGAACAAGTAAAAGTTAAACTGTTAGAGGACTGGGTTTTATTACTTTGACACATGTGAAAATCTAGCAGGCATATACCTCACATCTGTGATTTTGGTGATGAGTACAAATATATGCAAAAACTTACATATTAATTTTTCCTTGAGACAAAAGCATTAAAAATCTCATCTATGAACATTTCCAGCAAACTAGCATTTTTAGGAATACAAATGCAGTAAATCCTGTGAAAATGCGCAGCGTAAAAGGCAGTCAAGAAAATTATTCATGGTGATATCAGCTCAACAGTAAAAGTGTACCTATTATAAAGTTCTTGCTACAGAAATCCAATATGTTACTTTATTTTAATAATTCTGCCAAAAAAATCTGACAATATACAAGCAAACTCTCCTAAAACATCCACCTAAGAATAATTTGCAGCTCCAAAATCTATCTGAAACAATTTTCAGCCCTGCAATTAAACCAGGTTTCATTACTTTCTGTTTTCCTTTTAATTCTTCCTTTGCAGAGGTAGAAGGTTTAGGACTTTTAGAGAAAACTAACAGGATGAAAATGAGGTNCCCCTCCACCCCTACACCTCCACCCCTTCTTACACATGTACGTGCACAATTAGGGTCTGATCTTCTATATTAAAACTCCCAGGCCAGAAAGGTCCTGAATATGTAATGTAAAGTGTTTCTGACAAAGGTATTAATTTTAATGATTTTAAGCTCACCAACTGATTACAACAGTTAATGATGATGATAGTAATAATAATAATAATAATAAATGATATTAATAATATCTTTTTTTCTTTTCCTATTTAATTTTCTCTTTTTTAACCACAAGAATTATAAAAAGAATTTACCAACACAGGACTTGCAATAGTGAAGAACGACTAATAAGGAAATTTAGAATAAAATGAGATTTAGAACAAACAGATGTTCATTATACANAGCAAACTCTCCTAAAACATCCACCTAAGAATGATTTGCAACTCCAAAATCTATCTGAAGCAATTTTCAGCCCTGCAATTAAACCAGGTTTCATTACTTTCTGTTTTCCTTTTAATTCTTCCTTTGCAGAGGTAGAAGGTTTAGGACTTTTAGAGAAAACTAACAGGATGAAAATGAGGTACAGAAATAAAAAGGTATTTAAAGACAATCTACTGTTCATTGCAATAGTCCTCAGTTTCAGTTCCTAGTGCATCGGGGTGACAGCCTAGCAAACACATGGCAGGTTTCACAAAAAACTCAGTCATACTAATTCACATTGCAAACTCTCTAAAAGTTCAGATGTTACACACTTACAGGAAATTCTAGTCAAACATGATCTAGATAAATAGAAATCTTCCATTATCTTGAATACTCTTAATACAATGAATCAATGCTANAAACAGATGTTCATTATACACGGTTGGTTGGTTGGTTGGTTGGTTGGTTGGTTGGCTGATTGGTTGGTTGGTTTTTTAAACTAGACAGATTTGTAATTGAATGAAATCATATGATCATTTAGCATTATCAATTTGCCTCGAAATATCGTTGAGCATCACAGTTGAAAAGGAGTAACGTTCCACAGCAAGGAAAGAAAATGGTGGTTGAAACCTTATTCTTCATTCCTACTAAATTCCACTGGAAATATTGCAGTGAATATGTTTCCAAACATTACCTGAGAACACTGTAGAGATGCAATATGGCAGCACTGGCCAGGTGTCAATCATTTCACTCATTTGCTAACTCAGTGTGCTCTCAGAATGTCTGTTACCTACCTTGCCTTGTTTTCTGTTTTAATTAATGATGAATAAATTTACTATTTTAATTTTATTCTCTTAATGTTATCAAATGATTTAATTTTAGACTATTTCCTCCATAAAAAAAATACAATTTGTTCAAGAAACATTATTTTTTTTTAGATGCCATAAAAAAACCCAAGTTCGTAGGGACCCGCTGGCCATTGCTGGGCCTTTGATTATCCTGCATTATCCACTTATCAGCCTTAATATGAATATTCTGGAAGTTCTCTGTAGGGAATCTAGAAAGCAAATTAGCACTGAAATTTCCTGGAAAGGACTGAAAAAAAAAGTTTTCTCATGGAACAGTTTCAAAACTGTTGGTCACAAAATGCAAATTGGTTACAGTTTTATGAGAACAGCAGATGTTTCTGCACTTTTAAAGATCACACCATAAACGTCATTCTTAATATTGCAAGTTTTGAGCATTTTGGTTTTGGCCCTTTTACTATATCTTCCATGATTCTTAGATTTCTCCTAAATTTTATATTGTTCTAAAACAATTCTAGATTTTCCAAATAATTTATCAACGTGCTATGTAGAATAGAGACACTAGTTCATGCCTCCAAGTTTTACACACATTTCTTAAGGGCACACTTTATACTACTACAAAGGAATGATGAGTTTAATGTAATTAATGTCAGATCTCACAGATTTTAATGACCTCAGCAAATTTCAATAAATGACACTTTTCCTCATTAAGAGACAATTCTTAATAGTAACAGAGGGAAGATAAAATTCAAGGAAAATGGAATTAGATAAACATAGATCTTATTTTAAAGTGTGAGAAAGAGGGGAAAGCCACAAAATTCAAGGCCTGTTAGTTCAATTTCAGTTCCTAAAATGTGGTAGAACAAATAATCAAACACTGTTTGAGCACTTACAAGATAAGAAAGTTGTGAAGATGAGTAACAGTGACAGTGGATTCATCAAGAACAAGTCATGTCAAAAAATATTTTTTTTCCTCATGATGGCATAATAGGCCTTTTGGATACAGGAAAAGCAGTCACATTGTCATTGTGTTTCCCTTTAGAAAACTACCCGATTCTCTCTCTCACGACCTTTTGATAAGCAAATTGGGGAAACACTCTCTGGATGGAATCAGTGAGTGTTGTTATTAACAGTTCACTGTCAGGCTGAACAGGGGTTTGCAGCACTGGTCCACGGGGGTCTGAGTGCATTCATTACATTCCTTAATAGTTTAGATAAAGAAATCAAAAGTAAGGTTATTGCATCTAGAAGCTGACAGACACCACGCTGAGAGAGCTGCAAATGCATTGTTTCAAAATAATCTCAATAGATTGAAATCTGAAGAAAATTAGGTACGAATAAGGGCAAGATCTGCATTTCACGTATTCAGTAGAAAAATTAATTAGTTCAATGCAGAAAGGAAACAAGGGGCAGAGAACAATAGCATCCCATTTGTGCCAGTGGCTCTGTCACAAGCTGAACATGGCAACATTTTGTGTAAAGATGGAATTTTGAAATGTATAAGGATTATTTTTAAACGCTCTTCTATCCTATCCAATACTAGCAAGACCTTCAGTGGTATATTATATCCAATTTTGAGAACAGCATTTTAGGAAAGATATGGAACAGAAGAAGCTCCAGAGGAGATATTAAGAAAAGAACACCTTCAGTAAGAGGTTAAAGGAAGCAGGTTGGTTAGGTCCAGAGAAGAAGAGACTGAGGGGCAATATCATATATCAAAAATGTTAAAAGGTAGGAATAATAAGAAAGCAAAAGCTCTTATTTTTGTCCCCTGTGGATTTGAGTTTAAAATAAACAGATATACTAGGCTTGGCTTCTGATGAAACTTGACCAGAGCATTTACTCAAGGTCTGAAACTATAAAAATCATGAAATGAGTGTCTGAATTTTAAATATAGATGTGAGGAGTAATGATGTGAATTTAAAATTACATATAACAGGCTTCTGCTAAAGCAGTTAAAAATGTCATTCTTCCTTAGATGTACATTCACACATTACTGCTTAATGTACTGTAATACTGATTCCATTAAAATGAGAGAAGCAAACAAGAAAAATCAAACAAGCAAAAGCAAATCCCCAAACCAGCCAACCGATATAAAAAAAGCCAAAACCCCAACCACAACCCAAACCCTCTTTTTTCTTTCTGTTTTAAATATTCATAAACTCACAATATTATGTGGGTGGAAGAGAAACAGAAATATTCCAGTTCTCACATCGGAACCTGCAGAAACCTGTCTGACAAGTTTTAAAAGTGATTCTGAATGAGATTTCAGTCACAACCAGACTTCTAACTCAAACACTTCTATGTCTGAGGTGAGCCCAGGGGAAATACAAAGTCTGCTCAAGAAGTGATTTAATTTTGCATTAGAACGCAAGGCTAAAAATCATACATCTGAGATCAATAGGAATTTTAAATTTAATTATGTCACTTTTTTGGTCATCTTTCTATTTTTTTAATGGGTTAAAGTGACTTTTTTAATAAACATTGTTATTAAGTATTTATACAACCAGAACAACTACTGAGCACTATGAAGATACTAGTTTGATGTTCTCTCTTTCAACAACAGAGTCTATGTCCTTTTTCTGAAGATGAACTCCTCAAGCCTGCAGATAACACTGTCTGACAAAATATCCAAGAACATCTGAAACTGTCAAGTCTTCACTGCACTGCTAGTGTCAGATTTGCAGTGGGTAAGGAGCCATAAGACAGGCTGTTCAAAGCAGCAACAGTGATTTACAGCTGC
Organism: Melanocharis versteri; assembly: GCA_013397845.1. Taxonomy (NCBI): domain Eukaryota; kingdom Metazoa; phylum Chordata; class Aves; order Passeriformes; family Melanocharitidae; genus Melanocharis; species Melanocharis versteri. The sequence continues at coordinate 5,943,014 of VZTG01005248.1, read as the reverse complement.
TGCTTTCCCTCCTCCCCTCTTTCTTGGGCTCTCTACTCTTTCTTCATGCTTTTGATGGTTTTGACTGCGGAAACCTCATTGTCCTTTAACAGCAAATGAGTACAATTCTGTTCAGTGATCAGCATCTGTCATTTCAGAACCTCAAGCAAGTTAATAAAAGAGAATAATTTTAATTCTGACTAAAGTTCTTTAGTTGTAAATATCTAGCAGTTAACACATTTTTTAAAAAAGGTTGTGTTTGTCAACCGAAATAATATAATGATCTCTACAACTTATGTCATCTCTACTGTTTATACATATCTCTTTTGTTACTTAAAACTTCCTGAAAGAAAAGATTTTCAGATCATTGCCTCCAGAAAACCTCTTATATTGTAAAATTTGTTTCTATTTGGTGTCACAAGTAGTTATTATCATGCTTATAATGCATCTTAATCACATTTCTGCCAGCTGAGTGCTACTTACAATTCCATTAAGGTGGCCACTAACAATACAGTTAGACACATGCATAACTTCACAGGGATAATGCCACTAAATTCAGTGAATCAATAGATGACTTGCTTGTTAACTACAATTTTATGCCTTGAAAAGATTTTTAAGTGCTTGCTTAAATGAAAGGTTAGCACCTGGATTTTTAAATCTGACTACATTTTATTTGGTATTTCATAAGAAAAGCTTGAAATTCATTTTTCTTCAAGAACGTTAAGTGATTTACCAGGTGAAATAATCATGGTACCACTGTAACACTCAAGGATTGCACAACAGTAGTACTGTATACCAGCACAGCTGTGCTCTCAATTTCATCAGGAATATATAATAGGTAAAAATCCGAATATCTTTATGTATATTACCTTGTTGTTCCTGTAGAATAAGACCTCTATCCTTGTCAAGAAGGGTACTATTGATAGTGAAGAAGAATTAGTTATTGTTTCCACATAAGTAAAAGTCCATTTAGCAATGTCCTGTAATTTCTAGAGGCAATAATTACCATGTCCTCGTCATATACATGCAAAATTGGAATGCTTCAGTAACACAGAAGAGTCTCAAACCAGATACAAAAAGGGATACCTTTTTTTATTCATCTATTTTCAGAGGAAAAAAAAACAGCCAAGGCAACAGGAATGACAAGGAAAACAGAGCTGAGAGAGGCAGACATCAGACACAGCGGGTTGCTCAGTGTCTTTAGGGCTCTGCTTGTACGTCGTCTGTGAACTCCTTCTGGGATAGCCAGGGATTTCTGGAAATTCCTGGAGGAATGTCAGGGCACCTGCTTCATCAGGAAAAAGCAGCCTCGGGGCCTGTACTTCCAGCAGCTTGTAATGAGGCTATTCATGATCAAAGGGTGCTTTGAGCTTTGAGCAAGGAGAGACAAGTATCCATTCAGCAGGTGCTGGGAGAGGTGGATTTAAGGGCCAGCCCAGCGTGAAGTTCCCAGAGAAGCGTTTTCTGCAGATGACGCGCAAAAGCCTTCTGGAAACCCTGCTGCTGAGGAGAGCATTTGTGTGCCAGCAGTGCGGGGGGAGTGACACAGCATGTCCCCAGCACACACTGGAGCAGCTATCCCAGCATATCAGATACCGAGATCCCAAGGGATGATGATGCGTCTCTGCAAGCCCCTTACTGAGGGGGCATCCACCTCACCAAGTAGAGAGAAGCTGTGACAAAGGAGGGGCAAGAAAGGTCTGTGCTTATTTGGTGCAGAAATGGAGACTCGCAGCATGTCCAAGCCAAAGACTTAACAAATGCAGGAAAAATTTCCTTCTCTGACGCAAAAGGGTCAGTGTGGTGGTAGCAGATGAGGTGCTGAGTTCGAGCAGCAGAGGAGGTGGTCCTTCCTGTCTCCTGAGCACTGGGGAGACCACAGCTGGAGCAATGCGTCCAGTAAGAGACATATACATACTGGAGTGAGAACTACAAAAGGTCACAAAGATGGTAAAGAAGCATCTTTTATGCAAGAAGAAGCTGAGAGAGCTGAGACTTTTCAGCTTGGAGAAGGGAACACTGGAGAAGGGAACACTAGAGAAGGGAGTCTTATACCAGCGTGTATAAATATCTTATTGGGTGGAGGCAGACTCTTCTCAGTCCAGAGACAGGACAAGAGGCAATGAGCACATACCAAACCAGAGCAAGTTATATTTAAGCATAAAAATAAAAAACTTTTTAGTGTGCAAGAAGCCAAACAGTGGAATAAGTTGCTCTGAGAGGTTGAGTAGTCTCCATCCCTGGAGATATTCCACATTCAGCTGAATGCAGTCCTGAGCAAGCTGCTGCTGTAACTCAGTCTACTCTGAGCAGAGAGGGCTGTACTAGACATCTCCAGAGGACTAGCCTGGTTTTGTGAGCAGTAACTGTTTCTGAGATCTAGTGATCCCAGACTTTCAGAAAGTTGCAAATGATCAATCACAATGACATGATATTTGCAACCATTTGGCTGCACCACCACGCCGGGAGAGGCGTAAAAGAGCCACAGGCAACGCTTTTTGATGACCCATTTCCTGCCAGTAAATACCAAACAAGGAGATCTGAAAAATCAGCCCAATGTGTTTCATGAGCCCCATCCTTAAAAACAAAGGGCTACTGTGATTCTATGCATGCGTTTTCTTACGTGTGAATCTGCGCAATGTAGACTACACAATCCTGAATGGGAATGGAAGATGACCCATGAAACACCCACATTATTCTTTGTTGTCAGACTGGTGAAAAGGCTTCAGGAGCTCAGCCCTCAACAGCTTTATGTTGGAGGTACTAATAAAGGGTCAGGCATCTAAAAAATTGCAACTATAGTCAAGGCACTCATTATATGTGTGATTCTTATGTTTATTCTGGCATGGAAATTTATAATACTTTCTCTTTAGGTGTAAGTAAGGTTGAATAATAAACTAAATAGCTGCAGATATGTGTAAATGGAAACAAATCTCTCTGTAAAAATGCAGCTCTAGATTATAATTAGAAACTAATAAGTAATTTTCTTCTAATTTTGAAAGCATATAAAACATAGACACTATCACAGCCAAATGAAGTTTACAATGACTCTTGCAGTTTCAGTTGAACCAACAGAGGGAGAAGCAGAAAATACAATACATGTAACAGATCCAATGAAATTAAGAAAAAAGATGTGTATAACACCGACAGAGCGAAAAGCATTGTTACAATTTCACAGATCTTGTATGTTACAGAAGGAGGTCTTTTCTAGCCTTAAGGATTCTATGATTCTACGATAATGCACAAAACATTCCCAGAAATTAAGTAATTTTAATTAAAAGAGACAAATTTTTCTAGAAGTGCTACTTTTTAAAAGACGTGCTTCCCAGAATGAGATTTGGCAGGTAAATGTGGAAAATTGCACAGAAATTATATACCTTTAGGATATACACAGTGGAATGGGCTGTAAAAATCTTCTGTTAGCCATTTTTCTCATTCTTGTGAACTGCTCTTTCAGGATCCATTTAGCAATTAATTGCCATCCTCACTAGATGCTAATATTGCAACAGAAATCTACAGAATAAATTGTGCCAGTGCAAACGAGGCAGTGATTGGCAGGCCTTTCTTAATTATGGCAGTAGGTTTAGCACTTGTGTTAATCTGGAATTCATTAACATGTCTCCAGATACCACTAGTTAAATCCAGTTTGCCAACAGGCAGAGTCAGCTCTGAAATTAGTGCTTCAGAAACCTTGTTTATTGCCTGCTGTCCTCTGAAAAAAATTCACTGAGGTCAGGTTTCCTGACATATTGTTTGACTGGATTCCCAAAACAGTTCCATGATATTCTCAAGAGGCAACTGAACACACAAAACCTAGAATGAGGTTTGTGCCAAAATCACTTATCTACAAGTAAATCTCTTATTTCTTCAAACAGATTCTTAATTCCTCTTTTTATACTTTATTGATGTGGTCTTTCAGGCTACATTTTCATGATCAATAGTTATTCTACCCATATAGAAATCTCTGTAGACGAAACAGACAGAAATGCAAATAAGAATAAAAGCTACATAAATTTTTCAGAAATAGATCATGCCAAAAATCCTGGTGTCTTCCTTTGACAGACATTATTTACTTATTTACAAGGAAAGCCTGACAGATACAATCTCTCTGGATTTCAGAAATGCATTCCGTAGGAGATGACTGATTAAAATTGAAAAGGTGGGGATCAGAAGCCGGACTGTAAAGTGGATCAAAAAGGAGATCAAACGGGTTGTGCTGAAAGTTTCCTCGTATTGGTGGGTTCCCTGTGCGGTTCTACAGAGTCTATTTTGGAAAATTTTAGTTTTCACGAGTGACTATGCCCTCAGGGGGCAATAAAATGCCCTTTTGGGACATATATGTACTAAAGAAATGTAACAATAGCATGAATATGGGTGGGATACACTGGTAACATGGAATGAGATCAAACACCACATGGCAGAATTTGGATAATTTTAGGGACTGAGGCAATAAAAATAAGATTATAGGTGTATCCTGAGGCATTTACAGGCTAATAACAGGAACTTTGCTAAGAGTACAGAGTGCCCATGTTTCCAGATACAAGAAAAGAGAAAATGTATAACAGTTCAGATAAATCTCACATTAGAGTCCTGCCTTTCTCTTCAGTCTCTTTCTTCAAGCAAATTAAGGATTTATTATCTTAATATCTTACAATCTACCTTTGTAATGTCATAAAATTATTTTTATCTCTAATATAATTACATTGGGATACACTATATTATGCAAACTTTTCTCCAATCTTATTGCATAGACCTTCCTTATTACAATTCCAGAGCACTAAATCTTGCAATGGTTTTATATAGATCTCCTCAGATCCCTGAATAAGCCATCATATAAAGCCATGAAAGACAACCTGTCACTAAACATTTTAATTAATCTCTTCTAAATCTAGCATCCAGCTTTCTGTATACATCTTCATTCTTACTTCTTTTTCACTCATGTATCAAATGATTTTACATATATTTCTTAGAATATGCTGCATTCTCTCTTGGAAATGCTTGGTCATTTTGCACTGTGTGGACGGACAGCGTAAAGATGGAAAGGGTAAATGCTACAGAACAACGAATTATATAATTCTTTTCCTCATCTCATTTCTCTAGCTATGATTATCAAAGTTCCTCCCTTTCTTAGCCGACTGTTGACAAATGACAACTGAAAAATAACGTTATCTCACTGGGCTCCCCAGAGCCTCCAGAGCTAAACAGAACACTCTTCTACCACACTCAGTCTTTTTCCCTGGGTAACTTCTCCAGTTTGCTTAAGTTCCAAATAATAAGTAGCTTTGTAAGTTCCCCAGCCTTGTCAACCCCTGTCACTTATTGCCAGAATTACTCCTCTGAATGTATTACAGACACACAAGTGTCTGCATCTACATCTTTTTATCCACCAATTCTTCCTACCAGTTTTGGTAGGCTTTTTATGACCAATTCTATTTTTATTTTTCCTAAACTGCTTTTTCATCTTCCTTTCCCTTTGTAAGATTTGCAAAAGGCAGATTATTTTCAGTTTTAAAGGTGTTTTCATACCAATATAATTTAAAATCTTGTTTCACAAGATGCATTTAAACAATCTTCTTTAAGATTAACAGTTTTGTCTGTAAGGAGATTTTAGCATTTGGTTATGTCTTAATTAGTCTATAAAATCTCTGTGCATGCAAGGAAGAATTCCATGTGGATTGCTTTTCTTTTGATTGCTTTAAAAGCAGACACAAAATAATAGTCTAATTTTATTAATAAATAATTTATGGTTATTATAACTGCATTTGTTACTGAAAATTAGATTAATATCTCTCTGCAGAGTAGTGTTATTATATGACTTTTGCACATATTCTAAGTTCCTGCCATTTCTTTTTTATCTGGTAGACACCTTTCAGGTGATTTACAATAAAAACTCATCACTTTATTCCTAGTTTTTATCCTCCAGCTCATTTTTTCTCCAAAAAAACAGAATAGTATTGGAGCCCTCTGACCTGTTTTTGAAAATAGATAAGTAAAACTGATAGAGTTTTATAGATTTTCCCTGTTGGCATTGGAGGCATCTATACAGAACAATTAATCTGGCATATTTTAGAGAATGAAACGATGAGCCAAACCATGCCCCACTAAATTACTTTCTTGCCATTCACTCTAAAAGCTCTGTAATCAACTAGTTCATGTGTAGACAGCTGCACTTATCACATCTAATGTGAAACAAATTGAGTTCTATTCCTACACTGTTTAGCTATTTGAATAGCTAAAGTCTCTATGTTCCTGTATTATTCCACTTCTATACTTGTCCCCTCTTCCACGTTATCTAGTTGCATGACACACACAAAAAAGGCAAACCCAATGCATCATAGTAGTTTTGCTGCTACCTTTCACAATGCTAGGAAAAACTGCACCTTTTATCACCTACATCATCATGTGTCTGTACTGTTTCTGTTATTTCTCATGGGGAGAAAATGAAAAAAGCAATACCATATTAGTCCGTGTCTCTAATCTATGTACTGTTCAATATTTGTAGTATGTCAATCTGCTGAAGTTATAAGCCCTTCTGTTTTTCTCTGCCTAACCTTATTACTTGCCATTTCCTAGCAACAAATCATATGGTTCAGGCACAGGCTTGTGACCCTGTTCCATAGGAGTCATGCTTATTTGTTCTCACTCTCAGTGCTTTTTCCACAGTCTTCTATTATTGTCAGGTTTCATCATCCTTCAACATTTCCCTACTCAGAGCCCCTCTTGTTACATATCTGTCCAGAAATTCATACCAAGATCTGTGCTCATTCCTATTTAATACTCCATTAGAAACCTTTATCAAGTCAGGACCATGAAGATAAAAGATTTACATTTCCAGAAATATTTTTTCATTGATTTGGCTTGTATTGATTCTGACAGAGGGATCTCTGAGGGAGGACAAAGAAGCAATTGTAGCAGTAGCAAGGAAGAAAAGCTAAGAGAATTTATAACCATCTTTGCAACTTTAGAAATGGCAGAAGGACATACAAAATCAAGAAAATAAGGGTAGCTATATCTCTATTAATTTTTCCTACATGATCCTTAATTAAATATTTATATGTAATCTCTGAAGACACTGAACCCCATGAGAATTATTCCCTTTTTTGATCACCTCCCATTTAGTCACTGTACATTGACGCTTACAAGGTCTGTGTTATCAGCGACTCCAAGGACTTCACAATCTGAAAATCACCCTATATGAAACAGGATGACATTTTTACGAGACAAGGAATGATAGGAAGGGCCGGACTTCAGATGACTATTTTAGTGACCAAGATCTGAGTTGAATTTAATTATCTAAGAACTGTCCATGTGGCACCAATTTGCATCTCTAAGTTACTGAAGTACCAGCATCTACACTTCCCTTTTCAGAGGCTCCTTAGCCCAACCAGTGAGGCACACAGCTTCTTCACCCACATTGCAGCTCAGATCCAAGAGGGAGGGACACACTTATTTTTTGCCTATTTCTCTGACCTGAGTTGTTCCCTCTGGACAGAAATCAAGCAAAATGCAGCTAAAAACTCACAGGGATCCTGGATGCTGAGGGAGGCAACTCTCAGCTCTGCTGACACGGCATTACCTTGGCACAAGGGAGCCCTGCCCAAACACAACAGCCAGTTGTGTCTATGTAATAGACACATGCAATAGAACCATGCAATAATTCACTAAAACACTATATCTAAACCACACCTTATCCCTTCATATTTGCTGTGCAAATTGATGTATGTATTAGGAACTTGATTCAACAACTTGGGTTTAGGAACATCTGCTTGAACATTACTTTATTTTACACATTCCTCAGAATTTTCTGTTCCACTATACAAGGTTTAGAAGAACTCATTTATTAAAACAAGAACAAAACCATGTGCATTTTATGCCCGGGTGACAAAGAAACCTTGCCTAAGCACATTGTGCATAAACAATATCCCTTGCTGGTAGGAAATGATGAAAGTGACAAACAGAAAAAATTATCAGTGTTTGAGCTGCAATTAGTCCATGCATAAAGGAGGATCAATAAAACAATTTGTAACTGTCAAAAGCTGGAGCCTTTAAAAGCCGGCTGGCTTGGCAGGAACCTTCCCACAGTGGCTGTATGTCAATATAAGGATTATTTTCAAGCACCTTTAGTTGTTTTTCTCTAACATGATAAGCAGTGGACTCTAATATCCTGAGGCTTTCTCTTCTGATCTCTGGGTAGGACTTGGAACAGCCACACCAGAGACTGCACTAAACAAGCCTTTCAAGTTCACACAGTCTGGCATGTTTTGAGGAGTTTAACTGCCCTGTAGCTGCATATCCTGCATGCAGATGATGACTTGAGGTTCCATATATCATATTTGCCTTCCTTTAAAATGCATAATAATCATCTCTAAAAAGTGGGACACAGCTACCATAACTGGCCATATTATGAATTCTGACTTGATGCTACCTAGGGATATATTTATAAAATGTGATTATGTGCGACACAGGAACACTGCCAATACATTTTTGTCTCTCAACTCAGGATCAAGCTATATTGGAGCAAGTCCAGGGTAGTTCTCGGGTAGCTGAAGAATTACACAGGAAAACCACACATTGATCCAGCTGGAGCTCAGAGTGAGCAATAATGTGTCTTCTGTGATTGTATCTGTTTCCTTGGCCTTACAGTCAAAAGAGAGAAATCTATTACTTAGGCCTCCATTAGATGCAGAATTCTGCAGTTTTTCTCATCTTCAAGAGTTTGATGAGTATATGTATGGCAAAACTTAAAAAAAAAGAAATTCTGAGCAGGCAGCAGGGTACAGTGCATGGGTGATATATAGCTACCTCCTTTCCACCAGGTCTGTAAAAAGTCTATCCTCTGCCTGCCACGAGCAAACAAAAAATCCCTTGTCTTTCCACTGAAGAACATACAGCTCCCAGGGAAATATTCATTTAGTGAATGTCAGGGACTATCTCTTACTGTGCTGCTCTTCTACTCCCGCAAATAAACATATGTGGCAGAGAGCACAACTATAATTTCGGTATGTTTTGAATTCCTCAGACAGCTCAGGTAACCACTATGTTATTAGGATGCTTTCCAAGCTCTTAGGAACTATATTCCAGTATACAGCAAGTGCAACACCCAAACTCGAAGCCACATCTAAGTGACTAGATGATACCCATCATAAAAATAAGTAATATTAAATGCAAACTTTTCTATCTGTTTGCTTGCCAGTTGACCTGGATTTTGGCTTTTCTTATCTTTTTAGGATTCCTTTAAAGCTGTTCGACTTTTTTATAGCTGGTGTCCAGTATGGTTGATAGACACTTGTATTCCAGAACCAATAAAATAAACACTAAATTTTCTATTGAATAGAGTACAGTTGAAACTTTATAAACCTAGTGTTGATAAACGTACTATTTCTGAGGTTTTCTGGTTAGAATATGGATTTTTCCTTTTTTCAACTAAACAATGAACAGGTAAAATTTAATATCTGCTTTTCAGGAAATATTTGTGCAAACTGATGATGTTGCTCCATTTCAGAATGTGAAATAAAAAGGGTGAGTCAATTCAATTAAGTTAAATGCTCATAATCTCACAGCATTCAGGTTGGCTTATTAGATTTTAATGCTTCCAAACTTCTGGACAGTAGCAACCAACATCAATTTCTGTCTGCTGTGATATTTGAATGTTAATGTGCTCGTAGGACAAGGTCACATATTAAAGATAAAATTACTGCAATCATCCTCTAAGAACATTTTTTCCGTGATTAATTTAACCAGAATAGATCAATTTTTTACTTCTTTATTTTTTGTTATATTGGTGAATTCTAATTACAAATGTCTTGAGCAACTCTGAATCCTTATTTGCTTTAAGTTAAAACATGTGGGAAACTGTTACAAGGAGATATGTAGGTCCAATCTCTTCAGCATAAAACATAACGTGCTATGTGGCCAAAATTATTGGATACCTTAATCCTCAGAAATAATAAGAAATATTTCCTTTTCTGGGTTAGAAAAAGCTTCTAAGATACACTATCTTCGACATACATAATATTTCATACCATTAGAAATGCTTTAACCAGCCATTGAGAAAGCCTCTGACTCGCAGCTGGCTGTAGAAAACATACAGAAGTAGATGAGTTGCTATGGTGCCTAAATGCAAATTAACAGGGTCTCTCTGGTAGCCTTGAGAGGTACCAGCCTTTTCCAGTTATATGAAGAATGAGACACAATGGACTTCACCAGCTACTGAAACAGGGAAACCAACTGACCTATAAGGGATGAACTGAATTCTGTCTCTTTCCTCCTGAATACCTTGCTTAGTTTCCTCAGATTCTCCCTGTTTTTGCTTAAGCTCACCTCTGGTAACAAGGTCTAACACATCTAACTTGCTCTTGAATCCAGTACTCCTTTGATTATATGCTTGAACTTGGTTGATTACTGCTGAATACATCTCCCTACACCAGAAAAACTGAACAGTGCCATCTGATGATGTCAGTAATGTCTATTAATTATAAAATTATTCTCTCCTTACCGTAATTCCTATGCTACAGTATTTAGCCTACCTGATTTCACTGCTGTTGCTTTTAATATAAAGAAATTGTTATTTTTCTCTTTATATTAGAATGTAAGATTTGTCAAGATAATTTCATTGACAGTGACCTTCCTAAAGAATTACTCTATTTTTTGAGTTTGTCACCTATAGGCTATTACTAGATAGATCATTTTTTACATGAATGAATTATAAATGCAGCTTATTTATACTATCAAATCGCATTAACAAAATCTTTTCCCTTTTATCTTTGATATTCTCTCTATTGTGTCTTATTTCATTTTTAAGTAAATGTTGTAGGAAAATAAAAAAGGCTCATATTATTCAGTTACAGAGGTATTAAAACCAATCCATTTCCCCTCACATCTGTCCTGATGGCTTGCAGAAGAGTTGTATTACCAAAAAGGTCATAAATCAACAAGTGGGAAAATTAAAAATTTGTACAAACATTCTCACTTGATTTGATAGATGTAAGAGGGGATTTTAAATTTAAACATTTGAGTTAGGAAGCTTTACAAGGTCTTGTTTTCCTCAAAACATGAGTCAGGCCTTCTTCCTGTTAATAAAGGTAAGGATATCTGAAGGGCTTAAAAATGCTGCAGAACTGAAACTGTGATGTTTCTTACACAGACTAAAAGGTAAAAAACCACAGTTTCTTTGGACTCTGATACTTTTTTGCTTGGAATGACAAGGGTTAATTTGTTCTGCTTCTTGCTACGGCTTGAGTTTTTCACTTATCGTATTAGAAAGGATATATCTGAATATCCTTACCTATCAGGAGATGCAAATCAATTTTCATTGAGAAATGAGAGCAAATCCTTTATCACCAACCCTTACATATTAATTATTAAAATACCTTATGAATTAGACCTTGTTTCTCAAAACAGAATTGACCTCAGTCAAGTTCTGCTTCATGAATTTTGTATGTGGAGCATATATATTGCTCAATTAATCAGTACTTAAGATCTGTACATAAGCAAAAGCACAGCTATAAATTGCATTTGCTTTTAGGTTCTACATTCTAATTTCACACCAAGCATTTTCATAATCACTGATTTTAATCACATGGATTCGTGAGGTACCTCAGAATCACAGCAGCCCCAAGCTCTGCTTGCTGCGCCTGCTTACATTATGTCCATACATTACTTAAATCCATTAAGAGTGATTCAGATCACTCTGCAATTTTAGTTTCTTTTAAAGCCACCTGGATTAATTCCATTAAAATAATTAGCATGCCAAAGCAGAATTTATTTGAAATCATTCCCTTCCAATTCCCAATAATAAGTTAACGCTGGTAACAACTCTTTTATTAATTTAACATAAAGGCTCGAGAAATTAGACATCAGGATTCTTTGTTAGAAGTGGTGTGCCATAGTCCCCAATGCATTTGCAAACCAAGTCAGACACCTGTGAAACTATGACAAAAGCACATGAAAAGAATTTTGAATTGGATTTTATGAATTCAGATCTATGTTAGTTTAAGCTTTAGCCATGTTTTCAAACATTTCTCTGTACCACCAAGATTTCTAAAAAAGTTACATAGAATTAAGACATGTGATGAAATTGTGACAGAAAAAAAAACATCACTGATCTTAATAAAACTCCAGCAGACATTCCCCCTGCCACTCCCACTCCTGCAGCTGAAAGCTGTATCTGTTTTTTCAGCGTGGTACAGATTAGTGGAACTAGATTTGCTACCACAGTGAGTCCTAGCAAGGTCAGCAGACTTCAGCCCTTCCCAACTCATTGTTACTCTTATTTGTCCATATCTGATTTATTCACCTGCTATTATCACATATTATACTTAGACAGTTTATTGACCTTAACAGAATATGGTACCAGTGGCATCCCATGATTCTAAGTGTTTCTGACAGTAAAAACTTCTAAATTATGAGTTGCCTATAAGAACACATAACTTGAAAAAAATGAACGACGTGCCCAATTTAAACTATTTTTAAAAGTTTTTTTTTCTCTATGGGTAGTGGTTTTGCAGAGTAGAAATTTTAAAACCTTGAGTGAGGAGTATAGCACCACTATATTTTAAGTGGGACATTTAGTTCTATTGTGCTTAATGCCTCAAAAAATGTCAAAACTAATCATACGGAAAGTGCACCATTTTAAAGCTTCTGTTTTAATGATAAATAATGATTTGAGAATGCAAATTTTGTACTCAGTGAAAGAATAGAGAGGTGTCAGCTTTCTTGAAGAAAACATTTAAAACAGTCTGAGCTGAATATTAAGTCAGGAGTTTTGCATAGATTGATGTCTTAGCAACTTCAGAAGATAGCAGAAGATTAATTCTGTAAACGGCTGATTCCACAATAATCATTCTCTAGAGGGTTCAAAATTCTTTATGAGAAATCTCATTCTTCTGAGGTTTTTTAAAATGTCCTGTATAGATACTGTTTTCTCAGGAAAAAAAAAATTACAATGTAGAGTGATCATTAATTTTTATTTTAGTCGACACCTTATTTTGAGTTAGCCTGCTAGCTTCTGTTCTTTTATTCTCATTCTCTGGTATTATTCTCCCCTTTCAGGATGAATTTTTTTGATGTTCCCTTTTTAAATGGGGTTAATGCTGTGGTGTGTCTCTGTGTGTTCAGCCAAAATTAATCTTTTCTCAAAGGCATTAAATTAACATATCTAAAAAACAAATAACAGCAAGGCTTACTCATCCACTCAGACTATGAAATTAGTTCCAGAAGAAAAGAGTAAAACATTGTAAAGCAGGATTAGGTGGTAATATTTTTCTTTCTTTCAAGTCCAGATGATGTTATAGAATCACGGCAAGATGGAGGTGGGCAGGGAACTCTGGACATCACCTAGTTCAACCCCTCTCTTAGAGCAGGCTCAGCTGGAGCAGGCTGCCTGTGTCCAGCCAGGTTTTGAGTGTCTCCAAGGATGGAGATTCCACAACTTTTTTCAAGCAGCCTGTTCCAGTGTTGTTGTAGACTTCTCACGAAATCTGGGAAAGCAACATAGTTGTCGTACTTTGTCCAGAGAAGACAAAGAAAAAGTTGCATGCTTAGAATATATTTCAAGTCTTTTCTTCACCAGGATAGGGAAGTGATGTTGCAGTGACCTTCTGAAGAAGCAGACAACATTTACCTAAGCACTGATGGCAGAGGGGAGTCAGTGCTTCCACCTATTCTCTGCTCCATTCTCAATTATCCCTGCTTGGATAAAAAAAGTCAAATTACCAAATATCCCTATTACCCCCCAGGATAAATAGCCCACCAAAGCAAATAAGATGTTTCTTTTCAAATATGCCCATAGAGGTCAAGTGCTACCCTTACCTTTATAAGTGTAAAACTCATATAGTAGTATCTGTAAATACATTTTGTTGCGGTGCTACGTTTATCCCCAAAACTACTAAAATGTGTAAATGTAAATATAAATACAAATGTATGACTAGAGGTAGGCAAAAACCAGCTACCCTACGCTGCCTATAAAGAGACAGTTTGGGAGGAGAGAGAGACACACACACAAAGGAGGTGGTGGGAAGAGAGTTTTATTCCCACCCGAGAAATAGCACTGTATCCATGCTGTAATTCTTTGCCTGGAAGGAAGTACAAAGATAAATCTTTTTCTTAAAAGCAAAACAAAACCACCTTTGAAACACTTCCAGCCATTGCAAATGCATGCTTAAGTTCTGTTCCTGCTGAATGATGAGCACTTATGCTGAATTCAACAGAACACTTCTCACACACTCAGCACATACCAGGGTAAAAGCCCTTATAAAACACCTGCTCATTTTGTAGACAGAATATTGAAGTTAAATACAATGAGAACACTAGAGTAATGTGATAGGAGAACATATTGAATCGTGCCACAATTACACTATTGTGTGTATCATTGTTTATAAACCTAATTAACAGAAAAACTCTTCTCTTTACAAAATTTTAAATACAAAACACCAGGTTTGCATAAATATCTCATTTGGATACAAAGAGTAATAGGAAAAATTGTTAAATGTGGCACCTTATTAAAATAAGAACGTCTTAAATGATAATATTCACTTTTTTTCTGGGAAAAAGAAAGATAAATAGGACCATGAAACTTTCAAAAGGTCTAAATATTAATTGATCAAAGAAACAGAATTGGCTGGTTATAGTCTACTAAAAGTAACCATCAAGAACCCAAGGCATTAAGTGTGCCATATCTCAGAACACTGCTTTTCTATTTTCATTTAAAAACTCTTTAGATGTACATAGCAATAAGCTGTACTAGTTACATGTTAGAAGTTTCTTTTCCTATTAAATTAAATTAATTTTTAAATGCCCATTATAAATGAAAAGGAATTGATTTTAGAGCCCATTCTTTCCTAGCTGTCCTATGAAAAACACAGGCAACAGTAAAGCAGGAGTCTAGAGTCAGTAGTAACTCACACCTTGTGCACAAATAAAATTCTTTATTTCTATTACCAATCAAGTTCTATTCCATTTAAAATCATGATGAACTATGAGATTTTCTGCATTTAGCATGCAACTGAAAGAATATCTAAGCAGAAACAAATGTTTTATCAATCACATCAGTTCAACGTGCGCTGGTGGTTATGATCACCCTTCAGTCATGAAGGTGTCATGGAATATTATACAGATGAATCCTTCAGGGAAGCAAATCTTCATAATTTGTAAATTAAAATAAACTGAGTGAACAAAAATTAACACTCTTCAAAGTGATTTCTTGCAATCCAAAGCAAATCAGTTACTACAATAAACAGAAATATGTGTTTTCTTACCCTTGCAAATATCCTCCATAAGACTGACAGAGGTCCTTCCGAATACAGATCACACTTTGTGAGGTGAAACCCACTAAGTTGAATGTGTAAGCATATTAACTGGACTTGAACCTACTCACTAGTACATGGGTGAAGAGGGATGTACTGAATTAAGTGAGGTGAGTAGTTGGTTTAATATGCATAAGGGTGGGATCATGTGGGGAAATTATTATTGAAGAAAAGGAAAAATTGCCTGTCTCAAAAATGCCAGTTACTTCTTGATATTATTTTTTTTTTTTCTGTGAATATTATTGCATATTGTAATTGACTACTCAGAGAGAATTTTGGAGGATTTTCCGTCCCTGTAGATATTTAAAACCTGGTTGGGCATGGTCCTAAATAACTTGATTAAGCTGATCCTGAACTAGGGAGAGGGTTGGAGTAGGCGGAGGGCCTTGACAGCTTCAGATGGGCTGTGATCCTGTGATTGCTAGGGTAGAAAAATGGTATCTTGAATGGCTAAGAAAGCCAGGGTTTTCCTTTTATGTATCAGTTAATATTTAATATAGGACATTATTAATGATTGAGCCTAGGAAGCACATCAAAACTGACACACAGCGTTACTGTTTATTCCCAGCATAGGTCTTGTAACCTGTGTAAATATTCACCTCTCTCAGACACGGCAGTAGTGCTGCCCTGAAGAACATGAATTTTGGATTAATAGGTAAAGGCAAAGTGTTTAAGACCATCCTCTGTTTATGCCTCCGAATGCATGACTAAGAAAATAAAATATTTGGGAATATAACACACCCAAAAAATTGCTACACCGATACATAATGTGGACTAGCCTAGTACAAGGAACATTTAAAATATCCCATGGGACAGGAAGTTAACCTAAAAAAATGTTTCTTTTTCTTTCTTCTTTTTTTCCCCTTTCTGTCAGTAAATCACTGTTTCAAAATCAAATACATTTTCGTTAGTGTCCAGAATGCTTTCATCTCCTTTTATTGCCATACTTAGAGTCAGCAACAGAAATCATGACAGATATTGATGAACTACAATTATCTAGGGAGAGGAAGCTTTCATACAAAAATGTACAGCTTATCTTGTTATGCTAAACTTTCGTGCTCACCAAATGAAAACAGATCACTTTGTGCTTTAACAACACAGACCAGAAAAACATCTACTGGAAATGTAGGTAATTATCACTGCAAACCTTACAATGTGCTGCCTACCTTTGTCATCATCACAATATTTCCCATTTTCCAGCAACATACTATGTTCCAGGTGTTCTTCAAAATCATTAAAGAATCATTTAGACTCATAACTTTATATTCCCGGAGACAGGGATTCCCTTTCTATGAAAATTGCATAGGAAGAAAAAACTATGAACTATAACTAACACTTGTATCAACCAAATGGTATTACCTAAAGCAAAAAAAAAGCTTCCACTCTGGAGTTAAATTCAAAATGACCTTGTACTTTCGTCAAAAGTGGTTGCAGCTGAGGTCATTGGAATAAATCATGAGAGAGTGCTTCTCTCTGCAACCCAACCAAAACACAGCAAAGTACATCACTCCATTTCTTTGTAAAATAATGGCAAATATTGTCTATAATAATTATGACTTCTAATGAAATAATTTAGGGTTTTGGCAACTTTATTTCACCAACAAGTATGTTCTACACATTTCAAATCTACATTCATAAATTAATCCTGTTAGTTATTGGCCTCTACTGTTAAAAGCTTAAACACCTGTAACTACATTTCTTCCAGCAGGAAGATCCCATCTCCATAGAATATTATGTAGGGTTTAAAAATATATATTGTAGTTATGTTAAAGCTCACTAAATTACTGAGTCAGAAACAATTAAATGGAAAATAAGTTGGAAATGCAAGTGAGTGTTTTAATTGAAATTTAAAGATGTAAATTGAAAGTAATTTCACTATTTGCTTATGTAAGGAAATTATTAATTAATTTCAGAAGAAGGAGATTTTCAAAAGGGTATTTTTTTTAATTCATTCTCTTGCAAACACATAAGCAACTACTGTCAAATTATTTTAGTCTGTCAATAAGACTGCACAAGCCCTCGATTTATTTCCATAATAGCAGCTTTTCACTGGAATATTTTGATTGACAGATTCATATTTTTAACATCTGCCTCTTTTGGGAGCAGCTTAATGTTAAGATGAAAAATGTTAAGATGAAAAATGCACTGGAGGTTTCAGAGCAGGTGGAAAACCTCACAGTTCTGATTAAATGAGAACTGCTTCTAATCCTGTTTTCCACTGTGCCTTAAAGTATCCTATATAAAGAATAAAATCCAACTTGTTACTTATGGAATATTTAAAGAAAAGAAGGGCAAAAAAAGAGTACATGTAACTTACCATTAAAGTTTACTGCCCGGATATAACTAAGCAGTTCTTTCCCGTCAGTTGTGCTCATCCTCGGGCACAGGCCAATATATCCAGGACAGAGATCTTTATGCATGTTGTGCAGGGCATAGGCCATGGAATATACTGCATCAATGACAAACTGAACTTTTCCTTCTTGTTCATAGGCTGAATCTCTCGCAATTCTTTCTAAGCCTGCGGAAGCAAAAGGGAGAGTTTACTTCTATTTGTGTGTGCACAAGTGTGTACCTGCATGCGCTCTCACATGGAAAACTTCACAGTGGAACATAAATAATTACAGCTGGATTGACAGGTAAAGTTGGGATCTGTCTATCCATCACCTAAATAAACAAGACAAGGAAAAATATGGCCATCTGGTTTTGTCTCTAATCATTGTACACTGTGCCAGGTATGTAAACAGCATGTTGATTTCTGGGCTAGGAAAGAGGACAGAACATCTCATTACAAGAAAAAGATATGTAGATATATGTATTTCTACAATCCAGTAGAAAAATTCTCTTTCCACCTTATTGATTTTCATTCAAGAGTTGTTTATTGTTATTTATAGGACAGTTCTAGAGCAGCCTGCCATTCTGTTTTAGATAAATTTAAGGCTATCTTGATTTTTATCCCTGTCTATTGTTTGATAAACATTATTTAAACATCTCAGGGAAAACAGCTGAATGCTTGCCAAGTGATGTGACCATCTGTCTCCATAGTGAAAAGTGCTTATTCTAAGACATTTTCCTGTATTTACTAGTGAATTATGCTTCACATTGAGAACCATGTACTCTTTGCTGTTTCCTACAGGGACATTTATCCTTCAGACAGAACACAGAGCAAATCAATACATTATATAACTTTTATTCTGTAGGAATTGCCCAAATTCATCATATATGTCCAAGTAAAAGGGAAGTTTTATGTTAATATGTGATAGTACTTAGTGGAATTGTTAAAAATAAAGCTCAGAAAAATTATAGTTTAAGTAAAGAATCAACATGAAATCCTATGTCCTATATAGAAATTCAGATGCTGATTTCAAAGGCTCAAATCTTCATTTTCCAGGGAAAGAGTGATCTGCAAATCTTGATGTGAAATTTACCCTGCCGAAATCTACTGTCAAGTTCCTCTCACCTTGGTGAACAGAAGAATAGAAACCTAGGTTATCAACTCATTCAATTTGAAAATAATCCAGCCATATTATTTAAGGTTATTTAGAAATGAGACAAAAGTTTATGCACATATTTTTTTAAAATTTTAACCCTCTATCTTGTTTTTATTGTTTGTATTTTATATCTAAACATAGGATTTTATCAGTTCAAGATATCAGTTTTGCTGAATCCAAGTTCATAAAAGTACACTGTTTGTGCCTGAAAATATACTGGCCACAAGATCTTTCTTTAGACAAAGTATGCAAGCCCATATGACATGGGAAAAAAGCCAGGGAGTATAATTAGATGCCTTTCTTCTCTTTGCTGCACTTCAGTACCACCATCTTGCATTACAGTGATAACATATGAACAAATCTGTAATCTGACAAGCAGTAGTAGTTTGTGCTTTAAACACCCCTGGGCACTGGAAGCGAAAGATAGCCTTGAAAAATCATGGTGTGCTTTTATTTCTCCTCAGGGATTAGTTAAAAAAAAATCTAATCACTACTTCTTGATAAGCTAAAAACCACCTGAAGAGGAAGGCAGAGATCATTTTTGTGATTTGTACAAGTAGTTTTACAGACACTTTTTAAGACATGCTCTCTAATGAATGACAGATAATTAGTTAATAATGCAACTCTACTGCAAATAAATAAACAGGAAAAATCTTTCCTTGAACATGCTGAAAATTACACAATTAGTTGCAGTGCATTGCCCAGACATAAAAGAAGACATGAAGGATGGAAAACACGAAGCTTAATTAGTTTACAAATTTACTGACTTATTTCATTTAGGAACTACCTTCCAACAGCAAATGATGGGTAGAGCTCATGCTCTCCACTTTAATTGTGCCTGCCTTGTTAAGGACTGTGGGACAAGTGAAGGGCAGGGTTTACAGAACTGCTGCAGACACAGAGCAGTCAGTAACCTGGATGCACTCCCAGAGCTTCCACATTCTCTAATCAGGATGGTCAGGACAGCAGGAGTTAAAAGGAGATCCACTTTTATTGCCAAGATAAATATAATTCCCATCACATAAATGGAAATATGTGTATGCTGAAGAGTGTAGAGTTGGTGAAAAACAGAGCGGTAATATTTTCTGTAATAAATTCTAAGTCATAAAACACTAAAGGTTATAAACACTTAAAAAAGTACATTGTACTAAGTGATACAGATTTTAAAAGGGTGAAAAAAAAAAGAGTTTTATTCTTCTCTATGTTATACTGTAGTTTAAATGCATATAAAACATTTTTGCATAAATTTCTTCCATGACATAAGATATTATCTTTATTCTTCACAGATATGTTACTATAAATTAATTTATCATATAAATTACAGAGGAAAAAACTCATTTTTTGGGACTGAATGTGTTTCTATACATACAAAGGAGTAAGGACCATTACAGAATTATCACATTTAAATCAGTCAAACCCAGATGGCAATAGGCAAGAGGAGCCTCAGCACTTTGCATAACTAAAAAACACAGCAAATTGGATTATGTGCACTTTCTTCTTGAGTTTTCTTTTCATTTTCTCTCTCTGGAATTCTCAAACATCTAAACTAACAATTTATATGGATGACAAGAATTCATCAACTTAAATTACTCTGCACTGCTCTAGATAAATGTTATTGTACAGCAATAAAATGATGCATATTGTCTAAGCCACGAATATGGTCAGCTCCTACAGATATAATATTACTTGATTGGAAGACATGATTATAATTTTTCTTCAGACTTGTATGCCAAGTAATAATTGTTTCATTTATAGCTTGACTCTCAGCTCTACAAGGCATGTTTCTACACACATTGGTGACTTGAAGGAACATAAAAATTTGTACCTCATAAAATAAATGTTTTAATGCTTTCATAATGATCACTTCAATTTCTTATCCTACAGTTTTTCCTCTGGAAAAATTGCTTAGGCTGTGTCATTATCAAAAAGAGTGAGAAGAGATTCCCAGTTCCTGAACATATACTTGTCAGACCCATGGTCTGACAGCGTGTCAAGAACTGAGACGAGAACTGGGCTCACCAGTTCCAGACCATATCTTCCTGATCTCCAAAACAACAGAAATCCAGGGAAATGTGCCATGGTGTTTTCCAGCAGGTCTCCCAATCCAGCTGTTGAAAAGTGCAAACCTGACATCAGCAGGATGTCAAGAACACTAAAGCAAGCCACAGGAATGATCCCATAAAGCCTGTGAATGTGGAAGAGTTGTTACAGGCACTCTCACAACTCCTGAGCAAGAGTGACAAGCTGGACTGTTGCTGGAGGTATTGCCTCCATACCTGCTCATCATTTCCCCTTTTCATCCTGTACTTCTTATGCTGCAGGAAAAATTATGTATCCTTCTCAGGATGGTGTAACTCAGCCATGACAGGGAAAATAAGGAGCATAAGAGTGGGAAGGTGAGACATGGATTAGCTGGATAGGGATGTGACTGGGGCTACCAGTCAGAGGGGGAAGAAGGGGAAACAGGTGATATTGTCAATTCCATGGGTATGAGTTGGGAATCAAGAGATTTCAGGGAACATAATCAACATAAATTAGGCCTTTACAACCGTAAATTAAAATGTACCTTCATTAAAAACTTAAGAGCATGCAGTAAGTAAATAAAGATTAGTGTCAAATAGCTAAGGTAATGAATTCATACATGGGTGATGATACCACCTGCGAGAGAGAAACAACTATCTTAAACAATCAGAACTTAAGTTGCTTATCTCACCAGCAGGGCAATAATCTGCTGGGTGATGAAGGTTGCATAATTCATCCAAGTTTTAGAAAACTCATTCTTAATGGTAATCTTAAAACACATGTAGAAATAACTGCTGCACGCATAAAAGTCCATGGCAATAGGAAAACTTCAGAGGAAAGTACCTAGTGATATTTCTCTTAAGAATATAAAAAAATCCAAATAAAGCAAATGCATATACCTGTCTTGTAACTTGTGACATAGAGGGAAAACAATACCTTTTATTTAACTGCCCTGTTTCTGGAAATCACTAGTTCTCCTAACATTTCAGAGCAATCCCATTCCTTCTGTCTCACAAATCTTTCTGTTTCCATTTAGTATTATTGAAAGCAATTTAAATGCCATGTAAAAATGCAGCCTACATTATCGCTCATGATTATTTTGAATTTTTTTTTATTCTGTCCTATATATCTAGTTACAATCTTAATTTATGTTACTTAAAGACTGAAGGCTGAAGTCAAGGATCTTGTATACAACAGCTGGTTAGAACTTCAGATTGGAACAATGCTGTGACGGTGTAGGGCTTGAGAAAGGTTTTGGGCACTAGAGAGCTTTGGGAGGCAGGGGAAGGCCTCCATAGTTTAGAAGAGTAGAGATAGCAGGTTTGGGTATGCAGTGTGCGTTGGAATAGTTCCTAATATTGACAAAATAATCATCAAATCTTCATGTTCCAAGACTAGAAAAATACTGCAAACAAGACAGTATAAACACAAAGCTAGAGCTCCACATAGGAAATAGGATGCTTCAAGGTATTGTCTCCTAATCTCTAGTCAATGGCCGTTTTTTCTTCATCAATCTCCTTCATTTTTGTTTTCTCGATGTCTAGAACTGATTGGAACAAAAGTGCACAGTTCACTTGTCATTCTCGGTTCAAACATTGGATCACTGTAAGCCTCCTTCCGTTGTGTTGGGGTACTAATTCTCAAAAACTTATAAAAATCAAAGTTAAAAACTCAGAAAGCCTCCAACTTTCCTCTCTGAAAACCCTCGGGGAGAAATTATAGAAATGTTCTTTTTTAAAACTGTCACTTGTTGCAATGTGTCATAGTCTTTCACGTAGAATGGAAGCTACTTTTTCATCATCATCTGTTATAGCTAGATCTTTTGTTTTACTAACCTAAAAATGTTATATTTGAGATTTTTCTGTGTGATTATTGATACATCTAGCACTAGAATAATATTAATGGACTAAAAATAAAAATGGGCATATTCTATGTCTACTTTACAAACTCAACTGCCAAGTATAGATTAACCTTTATGTTATTTTGAACCACTTATTTCTATGTTGGGTATTGTTTGATTTATGGATTTTACCCTTTCGTTTAGTAACCTTGGTCAAAATTAGTATTTATCAGGAAAAGGAAAAGCTTAAAAAAGAAACAAAACGGAACAAAACAAAACATAAGACTGGCATGTCATGTCCTTCAGCAAGTGAGAACAGTTGGCTTAGCAGTGAAAAGGAGGGCCAAG
Organism: Melanocharis versteri; assembly: GCA_013397845.1. NCBI lineage: Eukaryota > Metazoa > Chordata > Aves > Passeriformes > Melanocharitidae > Melanocharis > Melanocharis versteri. Next base: position 5,920,035 of record VZTG01005248.1, on the reverse strand, counting down.
AATCTCCTAACTGTGGATTTGTCACTGGCAAGGAAAGATCTTTACCTAGAGCCTGTATTCCTCCCTCCTTCCCACAATCTCACCCACTCTTTTGTGGCCTTGACCCCTCTCATGTGTGCTGGAAAGAAATATTTTATGGACTGTGCTTTGAATAAGGAGAGAAATCTTTCTGGGATAATGATGAGAGGACAAGTAATGTGGAAGAGGGGAGAAAAAATTACAATGGTCTTACAGTGTTTTCTCATGAACAGCTTTTATTCTTTTGTCTCTCTTTACCTGCCTTTTTTATATATGCTTGTGCAGAATTACTGCTCAAAGACAGTTGGAGTATCTCTGCAACAGCCAGGGTATTTTTCCAAACTTCTCTTTTGACAAGTGTGGATTTTGGATATGTAGTAATATTTTTTTAGTTCATAGTTGCAATTCACATTTCTTATTCACTGCTAAATTATTTATCCCCTTTACTTGGCTTTCAAAAGAGTTTTACTTAAGCTGTACTTGGAAGCAAACAAAGTCAAAGATAAATATTGTGTTCAATTGATTGTTTCTGTGGGCCAATCCCAATCACGACTAAAACACAGTAATTCGTAAGTGGTCTCCCACTCTTTAGCTCAGGCATGATGATCCTCTATTTGTCAGAATTGGTTAGAACTCCCCACCTTTGCAGCAAGAGTTTTTCCCACAGAAAGCCGGCATCTGTAACTAAGCCATTTCAGCAGGCTCAGCAGGAAGCACCAGGAGCATATGCTGCTCCTACTGAAGTCTTACCGATTATTCAGCTGTTTTCCTCACCCATTATAGAGTTTGATCTCTCTGAACAAATAATGCAGATCATCATCTTCTGTTCCTCAAACTTAAGGGCATGATATACTTTCATGGTGGGGGAGCTGAGTTTTCTAACAGCTGTATGGTAACAGCGATGCATGAGTTAGTTTGCAGACAGCATCACAAAACCTGCGGCTTCTCTGTAATAGTGTGGTGTCAGTTTAGGAAGCAATTCAGAGAGGAAGACAAGGATTATATCAATTTTCTCAGCCATTCCAAAAAGAAAATTGAGAATGTAGAAGCAGAGACAGTGAAATGAAGCAGTTTAACTGTCTGCTGTTCTCCAGCAGCTGATGGATGTGTTTTTGATTTAGTGAATTGTCCTTTGATGTAATTTTTGGGGGGTTATGCCTCTTTACACTGACTCACAAAAAACTCTAACCAAGACCGAACAAAACAAGATTAAAAAACCTATGAGAAGGCAAGACCAATTAGAAAAAGTCTGAGAAAAAAAGCTTTTCAATACCTAGAATAATACAGATATTTTTAAAAACTTCCTTTCAAAACTAGACTGAAGCTTCACACATTTTAAACACTTTTTAAATACAAAATAACAAAAAGAACATTTCACATTAAGTGAATATGCTTCAATAATTTTCACTTTAACACTACCATAAATGAAAAACTAACTTTTCTTTTTGCTTGGTCCTGTAACTGAAGCATCTAAAACATTCTTGGCCTGCCCACAATTTTCCTGACCTTCACAGTAAATTGGACACTTGTTTCAGCAAAACACTTCTAACAAATGCACAGTGATATATACCAAAGTGGAATTAAACCATTATCATAATTATATTAGAGTGTTTTGTTCCTATTTCTATATGTGACATTTACTAGAGTGTTTTCTCTTAGGAAAGCAAACTAAGGTTGCATTGCTAAAAGAAGATTCTCTATTTCCTCATTTATGTACTTTGAGAGAGTCCCTAAAAACAGTTTGAATGTTGTTATCAGAGTGAAAAATTTTCCTTATCCTAATTAGTGCCTTCATATTGCTTAATTATAGCTCCTTGAAACAGTGTATAGAGTTGGGGAACAGAGGCACTCAGAATTCTCATACATTTAAAAAAACAAGTCTGCTACATCTAACAGTGACAGTGTTCTGTAAATTATCTTGCTGAGCCAATATTTGCTATGATGCATATTTTAAGCTAAACACTAATGTCTGCATTAAAATAAGGAGGAGACACCACTGGATATGTTATATCCTTAGCCAACCACTCTGAGAACCACACAACACATTTAAAAGAAAAGGTGTATAAAAGAATACAGTGGAATAAGCAGTATTTCTTTCAGGCACATGACTAGTCAGTATCTATGGCAATGCCCAAGTTGGAATATAATATTTAGTATGAACAGAACTTGATACTGGGTACAACATTTTCAAAAGTTATATTTCTTTGTTTTAAACAGATTGCAGCTTTGAAACTACAAAAGTACAGAGCCATTCACCTATACTGGTTCGCTTTCTGGCTACAATGTGTCTGACAACCTGAGAGCAGAAAATACCAGCAGAAAAAGAGAAAGACATTTTTGAAGTTTAAATAAAAGGGAGAGAGGCTATTTCGTTACTTAGAAAGGATGCAGAGTAATTAATAAATCTGACATCACAATAGTTTTCATTAGATTTTGTCCAGCTTTTAAGCCAGAAAGCAAACCACAGCCAACTTTTGCAAAGATTTCTATATAATATACACAAGTATTCTGAAGATTCCCTAAATATTTACATGGTCATTTAAATATCACTCATCCCCCTCTTGCTTCTTCTGTTTTTATTTTAGGAAAGACACTGAAATCAGAGATTTTTCAGTTTTGCTTGACTCTTATACTTCTGCAAATTTTGTATATATTTGAACCATATATCATTTAGAAATATTAGTGACCCACTGTCTCTTTCATTCATTTATATCTCTAGTTTTAGTACATATAAAGTTAGGCAGTTGTTTCTATCTTATTATAGGATCGCACTTTTTAAAATCCTCTAATTATATCTAATTTTCTTTACTTGTGAAAGTAAAAATTGAATGCACAAGGTCAATATTTATAGTTGTCACATTTAAGATTTTATTTTACATATATCAGTATATACTACTACATGAAATTATGTTTCAAATCTAAAATTTTAAAAGGGTGCATTAACATTTTACCATTAACATTCCTTAAATTCTAAGCAAAAATAGGGAACTTCAGCCTCAAATTTTTTCAGCTTAATTTGTGAACAAGAAATGCTGCTTTACTGATTTTTCACCAAATCAAAACAGTACAGGAAAAAAATTTTAAATATAAAAAGATATGCATTTTTCATAATTAAACTATGTCATAAATTTAGTTTTGTTATTTCTGAACAAAATAACATTAAAATAAAGGAAAAAACTTGCTTAGTGTTTGCTAACACAACGATCTAAGGACTACCTTGGCAAAAACATTTTAAATGTTATTCAAACTTGAGGTGCTTTATTTCTCTCTCAGAATACTGTCAGTATTAGTGTTAGCATGAATAGGCAACCAAATATTTTGCCGAATTTCTCAAGTTTAAAACAAATTATATATCAAGGTAAGTATGTGGATAGAATCTACATTTTCTAACACAAATTGCCCATGGGAATTTCTAACTATGGAAGAAATTGCTAGTGTAACTAGTCCAGGCACATAGGTTGAAATAACCAGTACCATTTTAAAACCCCGCAGGCTGCAAGCAGTTCTGCTGCAGACTTCAGTGTATAACTCTGAAGCCTACAGCAATGGCTATCAGCAAGAGTAAAGACTGAGTACAAGCAACTGAATTTATTCATTGTCTGCTAGCATTTAAACTCAGAGGACCTTCAGCACATAACAGCAGTATGTATAAAAATCCTGTTATCTGCTTATTGACCATGAGAGCTTTTAAATTTAAGGTTCAGACAAGAAACTCAAGGGAACTTTGTCCGCAGGAGTATTGTTTTTAGTCACAAACTTGATTGACATCATGCTTAAGAAAGGACCTTCTTGCAGTTAGAAATTATACTTTTTAGAAATATATACAGACGAAGAGGTATCCAAACACATCACTTCCTGAAGCATTTACGGCCACTATTCATTATCAGTCTATTTGGAGACTAAAGAGTAAAGTTGCACCAAGTCCTCACCAAAAACATTGTAACATCTAAACAAATCATATTAACTACTACTAAACAGAGGTTTAAGTGGCTTTCTTTAGTTTGATGAGAAGCTCCAAAAAGACCAGAACAATGCAGGTTGCAAATTGTTTGTAGTCAGATGTATATCAAAGTAGAAGATTGAGATGTTTTTGTGCCCTTTTCATCGCCTATAGATACTGTAGAAATTCAAGGCCTCTTCAGTTGGAGCTCCTTCAATGGAAGGAGCTTTATGTAAGAGTCCCTTTTCTGGTATCAGAGTGCTGGGCTGAATTGTCGTGAGGGTGATGTGGGCTGGATGTCTGTTCTGGCTTGGCTTGAAGTCTGCAAGGTAGGGGGCAACAACACCCTAACAGGGCCATTTCTGCAATGAATATTTGATAGCTTTTTGATGCAGAGAATTTAAATATAGATTTGGAATGTACTGTGAATTCCCACTCAGACTAAGTGTTTTGATGTCATGATTCACATGAAGTACTGAATAACTTTGGTCACTCCTGGAAGGGAGCTTTCATCAGCTTGGTGTATTTGCAGTTAGTTGCTGAGGTAGGATGCACCTCATACAGCTTTAGTGATCTAACAGTTAATTGTCTAACCTAAAGAAAAGCTTTTATCTTCCAAAGAAAACAGTTACCCTCTCCAAAGATAAGCATTTAGGAAAACAAGTTAAAATGATTCCCTGAACAGACTTTCTTGTGTAACTAGCTTAAACTACTTAGTTAACTAGTAGAGAACTAGTGCTGTGCAAGATAAATATGTATGCTAGTTTAAAACAGTATCTCACATACTATCTACTCTTTAGTCAGCTGCTATGTGAATAAGAAAAAATTTTGTTCTATTTTCTTACAATTGTTTCAAGGACTGACAATAGCTATATGTCACATTTGAATTAATTCACAGGGCTCCATGTTACTGCCAAGCAGACAAGTATGTAAAAAAAATTCAAGACAAATGTGATGAAAATCAATGTAAAATGAAAATAAATGTAATAATGAATCTTAAAAAATTTCACTCTGAGTTATTGCTGGGTTTCACAGTATCAAACTTCCAAGAGGAAATTTTTTGAGCTAGACAAGATAGAAGTATTCATGACAGAATTTTTATGTGAAAAAAGAGTGGGTTTTTTCAGGAAGGAGCTGTGGGAGAATTTCTTCAACTGCTACCAAAATGGAAGGCAATGAAAGCATACTTTTCACAGCAAAGGAACAACGACGAATTTAAGCATATAAAAGATCCAATAGTAACATTTTGCAATATTAAGAGCTGAAGAAAATGTTACATTAACTTTTGCGTTTGCCCTATCCACCATCTCTTCCTGCTCTGTCCCATTTTAATGAACCTATCACACTGCAAGAAGAAGAGCATGATGAGGAAAAGAAATAGTAGATTTCACTTAGTGTTGCCGGTAGGAAAGATGCTACATGGTTATAGAAATTTTTTTTTCCATACTTTTTTGTATGGCAGGAGGTAATTTTTGACAGTCGGAATGGAAAACACTGGTTCAAGACCTTTGGATTTTTATAGGCTATAATTTTATCATGTATTACTGTCAAAGTAAACACATGTGATTTACTGGAGATGGTGAAACATTATTTTGTTCTACAAGCTGTGTAGACAACTGCTGAAACACATGATCTTCCACAGGTGAAAATCTGTAATTTCCCCACTAGTCTAATTAAAGGTGTTTTTTGAGGACCTGGTAAAAACAAAAGCACCATCAATTAGAACTAAGCAGCTAGTTAATGGACTGCTTGATGGCATGAACAGGACATGGACGATTGCCTTCTGGAAGAGGATTTCAGTCTAAAACTGGAAGACAGTTTACCCGGTACTCTTTACACAGCCTAGAAGATAGCTAGTTCTTTAATCACAAACTAATTAGAACTGATTGGCTTCGTTGCTAAAATTGCTAAATTAGGTACATTATAGACGCTCACTCCTTGAGCAGGTTGGCTGTACACACTCCATTGGCAGCACTCTTACAGCTGCACATATCCCATCCTCACTGGGGCAAAACAGTGACAGTAAGCAACTCCAAGAAAAGTTCCCTTATGGGCAGCCCTGTCCCTTTTGGATAGAAAGAATCAATTTGCTCTACTTGCTCCCCTGTGTGTATCAGAACAATTATCTACAAAGAGCTGAAGAGAGAGAAAAGAGGCTTGTCTGGAGATGGTATTTTGGAGTTGGAGGGAAATAGATATGCTGTCAGAGCTTTTGCAGCAAATTTGAGCATTACCTTGGCTGAGACATGCTGAATTAGATGGTGCTGAACAAGATGCCTGTGACTAAGCAACAAACAACACCCAGAAAACTCCCCACAGTACACTTTAGGCGTCTAATTTAAAAAGTAGTCAAAAACCTGTTTAGCCACGTAAACACCTTTAAAACTCAACACTCTACCAAAATATCTGAAGTATGTATTTCACAGAAATAAAACCAAAGCCACCGTGAGAATCTCGGCGCATTACCCTCTGCCAAGGGCAATCAAGAATTCATGGTACAAACAAGTTTAATTCTTCACAGGGGATGAATCCAACAAATAAATCCGAGTCCACCAAATTCACACTTGGTTTAGCACCTGATTGATACTCATCTTCTGCTTAAAAATGTTAGTGATTAAGCACTTTCTCATCATTCAAATCTCTCCTTTAGGTGCTAGTACATTAATAATAATATTAATAATAACAATAGTAATAATAATAATAATAATAATAATATGAAAAGTACTGTTAAAGCACAGTCTTTCTCTTGATAAGAGGTACACACATTGCTGTATTTTGCATACCTAAATCAGCAAGTCCCGTAGTATGAACAGCTATTAGCACAGTAAGGCTTCAGATTTGCAATTCTGTGTACAATCTTTTAACAGTATTCTAAGCCTGCTGGCAATATGTGCCCCAAAAAGCAGATCTTCAATAGAGTGTGCATGTCATTGTAATACTGAGACAGTGAGGACCTGCTTGGTTGTTTTCATGCACTTGGAAATCAAACGAGAAGGACAGGAATTTTTGGGTATTCTGCTACTATGATTTAAAAAAGACTGCCTGTAATAACAATTATATTGTCATAAGCTTATTTTAGGAACCTAAGGCTGGTCAAAAGTCTCGATCTCGAACAAAACTGAAATGTTTCCATCTACTTTCTTACAGCATATTTTACAGTTATGGATTTATTTTTGAAGAAATCCAAACTCCTCTGCAAAATGCCAAAATCTTGTGCAGTTCATGTTCCAATTTACCAAGTACAGTTTGAACTCATTTTACCATGGCTATTTCATTTCCCCTTATTTTTATAACTTGTATCATAACCTTTAGTGTGCAGAATGATGGGAAAATTCCCCAAGTCATTTAAGTGTTTCACCAGTACATCAGATGTGTAAATGTGTTTTGAGCTCTTCTATATAAGAAATACATCAATAAACTGGAGCAAGTTCAGCAGACAGCCATCAAGATGTTCAGAGGGATGAATCACATGCCCTGTGAGGAAAGGATGAAGGATATGGGTTTGGCCAGCCTAGAGAAGAAATGGTGGGTCAAGTCCCTCAAAGAGCAGATCCAAACAGGCAGATGAACCAATACCCTCCACAATGGTGTACGATGCAGGACATAATGGGCATAACTAGAAAAAAGAGCTTTAGACTGATAAAACACTTTTTCTGGTAAGGCTGCTCAGACCACAGAACAGACTCCCCATAGAAGATATGCAGTTTCTCCCAATCCTCAGAGGTTTTCAAAATCTAACTGGATAAAGTCCTAACTCAGCCAGATCCAACCCCACGCTGACCCTGTGTTATGTCTTAATCCCGGATGCAAATTATCATCCTGTTTTGAGCAGAAGGTTGGACTAGAGACCTCCTGAAGTTCTTTCCAAACTGAAATATCCTATGATCCACTATTAAGATGCCACTACACCAGAAATGTCTTAGCCAATGCTACTGAACAATCTCAAGTGCCTATGTGCATATGCATAAATACAGGTGCACCTGCTCTTGCAGACAAATACATGGAAATCCACAACAGAGGGAGTTCTGGGGACTTTTGTTGATTACTCTCTCATTCCTTAGGTGACAAAGAACAGTTCAAAGCAAAGAGAAAACCAGATGAATTAACATTAAAAAAATATTGTTATATTTGACCTGACCAGGTAAGGTATCAGCATCTTTAAGGACGTGTTACATAGATAGGTGTTACATACGTAAGCTACATTTAGTTTTGCTAGTTTGGATGCCTTTTATTGTGACTACTGTATCACTTAGTGCAGGAATTGTATAACTGACTTTTACATTCATTCCCATGAGCCTGGAATTCTGTGACAGTTAGAGGAAAATTGTTTACTGATTAGAAGTGGTGGTGAGAACTCTGGTCTCTTTTTAAATACATTTCAAACATTTTCATCAGTAGAGAGCTCACTCACTGTCACCTCAGTGGATACCAAAGTTTCAAAGAACAGAAAAAAAAAAGCCAGAATGTACTTTGGTAAGATCCTTTTTAAGCCATCCTAATGATCTGCAAGTGACTTGTTTCATGACTGAAAGCATTCACAGCTCTTGGCACTGACCTCTTCTGCTGGCCTAAATCAGCTCAGTTCCAATGGAAGTCAATTCAGTAAGGGTGATTTACGGCCCCTCCAATTTTGTCTCAAAATCTGGTGTAATGTGAGAATGTCAGAAAGGTAAAGAAAAGAATTTTTTTATAAGACAAATTGCACTATATTCTGTTAGGGTACATTTATTGCTTCCTCACAAGAGAACAATTCTGATGATCACTTAATTTAAGCAAGGAGAAGTCACCTGAAGGGATAGAAATTCAAACACAACCTGGATCGTGTAGCTGAAGGAAGCTGTAGTCAGCCTTTCATTTTAACATGCTCCAGTCTCATGGGTACATGCACAGTTACACTAAGTTAATTAGTTAGTAATATATATTAGCTGATATATAATTCACAAGATGACCATCATTATAAGGAATGTAAACAATATTTTGAAATTTATGTTCCCCAAAAGCCATGTTAAAACCTAAATTAGAGCTGATAGCGGTCAGAAAGAGCAAAAGAAAGGGATGGGAGTGAAACACAGTAATACAGCAATTACCATTCTGGATGCAGAGAATCTTTTTTCTGGCAGTAATCAGTATCTAATTATGGACCCACAAACAAGGCAACACATAAAGAAACAGATAGGAAGTGGTGCGTTGCTCTATGCTATAAATCTGTGGTCTCTTCAGGCTTTTTATCTTCATTGCCTTTATGGAATTGGAAATCTGTATTTTTTAGGCTGCAGCTCTCTTCATCAGTGACATAAGCAAGAGGTAATGCTGTGGTGAAGCCAGTTTGCTAAAAAAAGCACCTTGGAGAATGACAAATAAAACTATTTATTTAGTTATTCATTTATTTTAAATAAGGCAAGGCAGGTGGACAATGTGATTCCATACTGTGCATGAGAAATAATTCAATAGAAAACCAAAAATAAAATATTTTCTTTTTTTATAAATTCAATAATAAACATATATCACAACTTCCTAAGAGGAAAAAGGCATCCAGTTACCTTCTGTTATGAATTCAACCTCTTAATGCCTTAACTTTGGGAAAACCTTGTCAAACAAAGAGGGACAGGAATTTTATAAGTAGGTCCTTCAGATTAAAAGAACATTTTCAGAATTCTATTTTCTCCATTGATTTATACATATTATTTGCTAGGACACTGAAGGAAAACAAGTGAAACTTTACCGAAATCCCAGTGATGCCATTCCACATCTATCAGTGGAAGACTTGGCTGGTAATATTTGCAGAAAATGGTGAGAGTTGAATGGTTATTTGCTTCTTCAAGTGAATAAACGTATTGATTTATTTTTTTATTATTGATATATTTATTAGTTATCATCAGTATTCAGTGTGAAAATAAAAGCAAACAAAATATACTCTACACAGAGAGCATTAAAACCAGTTATTTTGGCGATTGGTAAAACAGGATGTAGTCAGCTTTGTTACACATTTTTCCCCCACTGTAAAAAAATATCATTCTTAGAAATGCAAAGATATAAAGATATAAATGGCACTATCATCTATGATAGACTGATCCCTTCTCCAAAGGTGAAAATCAAATGTACATTATATACATGCACACATATTGAGTGAATCATATATACTGACTATTTGTTTACTTTTTCTCTTTTTCTTGCCTGGGAGGAATAGATTTTATTAAGCTTTTTTTAAGCTTCGAAGTCTTTGACGAGTATCTTTACTATGTATTTTTTGGTGGGAATTATTTTATAAAACAGATTGTCCAATAATAAATGTCTCACAAATCAAGGAATCAGCTTTGCATATGTAGAGTCAGAATCTGACCTGTATTTATTTTACATTATTCGAGGTTTCTGGAAATAATTGTTGAGATGTTATTTGCTCATTAAAAGGAAAGTATAGCTAGTTGTGATAAGAACAATGACAAGAGCCGTGAGTAAGGAAGAGCCATCTCATACTCAAAATACATGTGTGCCAACAGGACGTGGAAAATGTGTGTGAGTGTCAGGCTGTGCATAAACTATACAACTGCCATTACAAAATGACTAAACAGGCCTGGCATGGTACTGAACGAGGTGCTTGCATTTAATCAGTGCAGTCTAGGAGATCAGACATCAGTGGCTGAATGCTTGCTACTTTTGAAGAAAAAAGTTCAAATAGCTGCAACATGTGACATGCCACTGTGAAAAGCTAGTTCAAGACAACCAAGTGAAACCAAAATACTCTTGCCAACTGTGTAGGCAAGAAACAATTTTTGCTGCCGTGGAATGAGCCTCTTTTGCCACACATAGTCAGNTGTGTAGGCAAGAAACAATTTTTGTGCCTCTTTTGCCACACATAGTCAAAAAGAGAAGGATAGAAATCTTGTAGAGCTCTGCAACACTAGCCTTGTTCCTAACACTGTACCTGGCAAAAAAAAGGGATGAAAGCAGCGTTTGCCATAACCACAAATGACTTCACGCATTTGTCAGTTGAAGCCACTGTTTCTTATAACTCCCAGCTTGGCTCTCCAGGCTGCTGGGTTGGGGAGGCATGAATGAGCCTCCAAACAACAGCTGACTTTGCCTAGCTCATATTTGGTGCTATCTTGCCCTTGCTTCCTTTAGAAAGTTTGCAGGCAGAAATGCATAAAAATATTTAGGAAGGCTGCATAAGGAAGGCAGCTAAATAGGAACAATGGGAGGACTGCAGTTTAAATCTATTTATTTAAAATATCCATTAATCCACTACATCTGAAATAACTTCAAGTTGACTTGTAAAATTGGTCCGGTGAAGTGAAACAGTAACAAAGATCTTAAAATGCAATGCACAAAATTAGTATTATGCAAGGACTTGGGTTTAGGTAAAACTCTCCCTGAGTGCTATCAATAAACATACCTAGATAATACTTTTTCAGGGTTTGATCTTCAAAATTGTTTTCTGAACAACCAGTCTGCAGAAAGCACACGCTATTACTCCTTTAGCAAAAAAAAAAGGCTGTATGTGAACAACATGCCAGCAAAGAAGAGCTATGTCTGAGGAGGCCTTCTTTGAAAAACAGACTTGATATATGGATGAGAACTGTGGCAAAAAGATTGATGACTCTTCTTAATAGTCCCATCAGTCCCCTCATGCTATTAGGATGTAACTGTTTTAGTGGACTCATTGGCATCACTTCTGGCTTCATGGGATTGAGATAAGGCTAATTTTTTTCAAGCCACGGTTCTCAATTGCTAACTCAAAAATAATTACGTCTATCAGTAAATCGACCTCATGATCCTGATGTCACCAGAATATCGATAGCTTTTAATTTCTACACCACTCAGAATCTCCTTTGGCAACATCACACAAGCACTGAATAAAATGGTTCACAAGATTCACCTTTTTTTTTTTAAGCCTCCACTGCTGATAGCTGTTCCAGAAACAATTCAGTATTTAAGAGAGGGAATACAATGAGGGCTGTGGATATTTTTATTTTTTTTAATTTTAATATCCTTATTTGTACAATCAAAGGATCTTACTATTTTATTTCTCTTTGTTCTAGACTCTTCTTAAAGAAAAACTGTAGTCTTTCTTTAAAGAGCTTAACCATTTATTCTTTTACAAAAAATTTTAATCCAATTTAAAATAACATATTCACCCTAGCATGCAACCACAATAACATGGCTGTGGATATGATTATTAATACTGATAAAAATATAAATTGTAGATTTGTTGTGCTAGGAAAGTAGCACATTAAGCAAAGTTACCACAATTGCTATCAAGAGACAAAAACAGTTCACCAGGTAAGAGTTTCAGGAAACCTCTCTGCTCTACTGCCATTTAACTGCATTAAGTTCACAGGTGAGCACTGTTCTGATTTGAGCCTTTATAATTTGTCAGAGCACAGACTCTCAAAAGAGAAAGTCTGTTTAGTCTATCTGTATCATGATAATGACAGTAGGAACACAAAATAGCCTATGGCTCTGGGTGAGTTAATTATCTATTTTTTTTTTTCCTGAGGACACTGTCTTGAAGTACTAACACATTAACCTTGCAGACTGTTCACTTAGACCTTCTGCACAGCAAGAGATTACCACTAGTCTCAACTGGTTAGTGTCAACTTCCTTGCTCTCTGGGGTTACCCAGGTCACTCCTCATTGCCTGGAAGATTAATTTCCCTCTTAGGGAAAGAATAAGCTTAAGCATACAAACACTTGAATTAAGTGATGGAACATATTCTAGAAAGAGGAAAAAGTGCATTAATCTAATCTACTGTTTTCTCTGATAAAAATGGAACACTATCAGCTAACAAAGTCTTTTCTTCACTAAAATATATATTCATACCTATTCTAGATGGGTATCAAAAATACTTATTCTAATGAAAAGGACAATTTGAAACTATTTCGTAATGTGCTTTACGGTCTTCCAACACCATTAAATGTTATAAACGTTTGTTTCTGTATAGATACATTTATATACAATACAAGCGTTGAATCTTCATCCACTGTAAGTCACCTGTACATATAATTTCTTTGCAATGCATTATATAACTATCTTTCTTGTAGGATAGTGATTTTCCAAGCTGCATCAAATGCAAATGTAGTAAATATTTATCAGAATATTTTAAGCACAATACAGAGATTTTAAAAATAAAAATATAATTTCCCAGTTCTAACCACATGTTTTGATTTAAGCTTTTACTTTTCACTTTTAAGCTACTTTGGACAATGGAAATGGATTCAACTAATTTACATTTTGGTTCTTGGTGTAAGTACTACACTATTGAGAGACACATTGACTCATTTAACTGTGGAAGTATTGGTGTGTAGCTTCACAGAAAACAGGAAATTTTTTAGTTCTTTCAGTTCTGAAGGATTGCTTGGGTTTGCCTTTCACTATGTATTTTCAGATTATATTCTTATTATTGAAGTCATAATAACACTCTACTTAATTAAACTGTAAGTTTTGTAGGACAGATATAATGTATTACTAATATCAGTATATTTTCTGAGCAGGACAGAGCAAGCTTGCACTTAGCTTCATTTCAGAGTCCTTAACTCTTTTAATCTAAGAGCCTGTTTCTTGGTATGAGAGGGGAAATCATTGATAGCTGATGAGCATGTGAGCCAAAAGCTTTTAGATCCCTACACAGTCTGATAAATCGTGTCCTTCACCAGAAGTCAGCATCTTTGTCAACCTGTCAGAAAAATTTCATCAAGACATCTGACCTTATACCTCAAAAGAAGAAAGTGATAAACTACAGAAAGATATGAACAGTGGTTTACATTAAGCCCGAATAAACACAGCTTTGCAAATTTTAGAAATTTTGCTTCCAAGCTCTCTCAGCACATATCTGTCATACAGTTTCTGGGACATACAGTAAAACTAGTACCATGTCTCCTTAAAGTTTAAGTTTTTCAAGTTGCCCAGTGAAACATTTGGTTAGGAATAGCCATAAGAGGCAAAAAAATCTCATAAGGCTGGCAGAAAATTTGATCCCAAAGTTGTCTAGCTTCAGAATGAGCAAAATTTGGTCTTTACTAGGAAGAATTTGTGAAAACAAAATTATGCAAGACTCAGTTGTATCTAAGTACTGCATGACACCTACGGTGACTTAAAATAAACTCTATCAAGTACACTTCAGAAAGGAGACTGCATCAGAAGCAGAATTCCTGAGTTTAGGCGATTTCCTACCTGTACTTTAGCTAGCCTTTGTATGACACATTTCTAACAAATTCAGTAAAATAAACAGCAAGTCCAGCCATTTACATGACATATTGTGAATAACACATTCAATCACCAGGTAGTTCAGCTTTTACTGAAATTATTACTGAAATGTCTTCAGCTTTAATTCCCACAAATATTTGGGTAATATTTTGGAGGCATACTATTTCTCCAGTCCAAAATTAAACCGGGAAAGATGATTTTTTTCCTCTTAATTTCTAATTATTAAGTGCTAAGAGTAATATTATCAAAATATATTGGCAGGTCTCTCATTTCACTTGGTTCTAAAGTAAAATTTCTCACTCATTAAAACCAAGAAAGACCCTATTAGATCCTCTGAGTCAACCCACTAGTCATAAAATGAATTTTAAAAAGATGAGCTACTGATTTAAGATTAATGCTTGATTATCTTTGTGAAGTTGATAATAGTGACTCTTACACAGACTTGCCAGAATTAATGGGCCATACAAAAGGGACACAGAAAGGGCAGCCAATGCTCAATTATTTTCATTAGAACTTCCTTATTTAATGACGGAGTGTCATGTGAAAAATGCTATGCTTCACTTTCACTTGAGATTTCGAAAATATGATTGTCAAAAAGAAAGTATCATGGTTCTTTCTCATCTATACCACAATATTAGCTTCTTTTGTGGTTTTTAATGATGCACATATTTCAGAGATTATGATGGCTACAGGGAAGCAAAAAGATAGGGAATTAAGAGTTAAAAACTGGAAAAAAACACAAATTGTACACAGCAGTATAAATTTCTCTGTATTTCCTTCTGACTTGATAATGAATCAGAGTTACAACATAAATAAACTGTGTTTGGCTTTGCAAGACCACAATGGGCCAAGAATGCATTATAGATGTCAATGATACAGGGCTAAATGTATTCACTCTATCCAATCAGGAGACGTACACAGGGTGTTCTTCACGTGGGGAGGGATTTCAATTCACCTGTCTTTCCTCCACAAGGCTATCACATTTATTACTGGTTTGGATTCATCTCAAGTTCATGGCCAAGAGGAGATGATTAAGGAAAGCAATTACACTGTTCCTGTTTCATTACTTCCACAGACTTTGATAGACTTACAGGTAATATGGAAAATCAGTAAAGAGCAGAGAAAAAGAGACTATTCTGAATTATGGTTGCAGCAGTCACCATAAACCCTCTATGGTATCTGACATATTCTCAAAAGAGCTCACCTTCCTCACTAACAAGTTTCTTTCAGATTCAGTGGTCTATACCATTCAGCCACGGTACTCTGAATGCTGTAGTAAGTATACATATAAATACATATATATATACACATTTGCGTTCTGTTTCCCTGTGTACTCTCCCTGAGGAATAAGGACTTTTAGCAGAAGGACAGTCTCATTAACCCGCCTTTTTATAACAGGATTCTGTGTAAAGTTTCCAGCCCTGTGAAAGTCCATGTAGTTGTACTACATATAAAAACAAGGTGAGTGCTAAGCACATAGCTTTTTAGTGAATTGAAGTGCTGAATTTTTTCATCCATTTCCTCCCTATTCCCGTCCTGCATGGCTTATTCAGACTGACACAAACTATGGCAAAAAGAAGACAATTAAAAAAAACAAGGCTTAGATCCCCCGTAGCTGAGACACTCCCATAAACCCCTACAGCTGCTCTGGTCTCCTAAAAGCATTGGTCTGGCTCAGCTAAGAAGTTGCTCGTTTCCCCGATGTTTAGGTACCCAGAGAATGAGAAGCAACCCATGAACACTCCACATTCCCCAAGTCTTCATCCCAAGTAAAATACTTTTATCTTAGTAGCATCCTAAGGATTCTGTAGGATGAACATGTAAGCAGCCAGCTGAGATGAGTTTATGGCTGCTTTCTACTGCAGAGCAGTGATGGTACCTGAGGCAGACAAAAGCTCTTGAAAAAATTCTAGTGCCATCTATTTAGCTTTGATAGAGGAAGAAGCACAGCCACGCCTAACTAAATTACACTGAACACTGGTATGTGAATATGCTGTCAAAGTTAAATGGAGTGCTATGCAGAGATAATATTCTCTTCCTTGAAAAGACTCAGAGCTAATCAAAACAATTAACTAAGCTATTAACCATACCAACCGTACTGACTAGTATTGTTTATTACTCATCTCAAAAGAATTTCTAATTTTTCTATGATTATGGGAGGAAGGAACACATTAAGTATGCCAATTGAAAATTGTGATGATTCTAGAACCATCTCTAAGGAGTGTGTAGGAGAGCTAATAGTAAAGGAATTATCGAGAGTAGACATGTTGGTACTAAATGTGTCAACTTTACACTGTTCACGGGGGTGAGCTGTAGAGAAGGTCGAGGATTAGTCCTTTTCAGCACAAAATAATGCAATTCTCACCCCACTTATGTGTTAAGCAAAATAATTTTCTCACTAATATTCAGTCTCTGATTAGTAGACAGCAAAAATAACGTGGTAACTCTTGTCCTGACTCACTCTAAGAAGATTAGTTAGAGGACCCTGTTCCTACAAAATGGCATAGATTATCATCAATTACTAATTTATTAAAGTTCTGTATGGAGTTTCAAATTCTAAATAAACATGCAGCAGTCAAGTTTTGTAAATTACAGACCCATCTGGATGTCAAGTCTTTTATTTTAAAGTGATCTTCAGCATACGCATGATTTGGTGAGGCTCTGTGGGGTTCAGCTAACATGCCATTTGAATGGGAAAAGACAGAACTTGTCAGCTTTCTCACATCTCTGCCAGATCACAACTGCACCTGAGACTAGTATCTGAAGTGGAGGCTCTTTGCACTTTTACTATTTATCTTCTCTTGATCTAATGCAAGACTGGATTTTTAAGTGAGAGCGTCTCCTTAAGGGAGAATTCTATTTCAATTATCTTGTCACTATTGTTGTGATACAAAGCTGTAACATGACCTTGTGCTGATTCAAAAGCTGAAGTTATTTTGGATACAAAATGCTGTATAATGAAAATACTTTGGCAACACATTAGTGTAATTCTAGGCACCTTTTGAGCAGTCCTAAGTTAACAAACTCCACCCTCTGTAATTTTTTGTCTCTTTTTTTTATCAGAGAAATAAAACATCATTGAAGATGCTTCACAAACCAAATCGACATATAGCCCTTCTCCATCAATCACCTCACTAATCTGTCCAAAGGTATGGATCAAAGGAAAATTGTGAAATCAACCCCATAGGGCTGTCTTTCCATTCAAGAACCATAAACCTGCTCTGAAAATTCAGAGTGATCGTTTAGTTTTCTCATTCATATAGGCTGACATCTGTAAAACTACTACAGGTAGTTCTAGAGAAGCCTCATGACCAGTCATTCTGCTGGGAATTGGGTATTCAGATCTCAAAGGCAGCTACTGAAGGCTGAAGAAATTCAGCCACAAAACACAGAGCTATCAAGTATGATTTTAAATGTGTCTGGTCTACCTTCATGAAGAAAAGAAATTGTAGGTTCTGCAACAAATGGATGGAAATAAATATTGAAAAGACTGAGTCACAACAAAGTTGAATTACCAGCTGATTTTTTTTAATAAATAGGACAAAAGAAAAGTAATCTTGATAACTTCATCAATCTATCCTCCTCCTCTAAGCATCAGTCTTTATCTGTCATTTCAGTGATAGAGGCCCTGTAAGACATCCATTGTGTCACTTTTATATTAGTATGTAATAACATAAGTTCAATCATCAAAGTAAAAGGAANTAAAAAAAAGAAAAGAAAAGAAAAAAAAAAAGATGGTTTTCATTAAATCCTGAATGTTGCAGTATCTGAAGGTCAAACAAGTAGTGCTGCACAGATACTGTTGGTGATGGATAACAGTAACACTAATACCTAAGTACTTTATATTTAGGAAAGCAAAATGAGAAGACTCAAACTTTTGAGGGGGGTCGGGGGGGTGAGAAATGGGTTCTTTCTGCAACTTTCTGTGTTACGGGAAGCTCTATGCCCCCCAAAGTGCGACAGTTACAAAAACTTCTGAAACAAGGGTAAGCACAATGAAATCAAGTCCAGAAGGCATTCAGTTATTAAGACTGTTTCAATGAAACTGGCAGACCTCCGAGAATCCTTTGCCTTTTTCTACTCTCTAGTCTATATAAAACATAAAACAAAATGGTATTTTTTGCACAGATTACACATTGGCACCCAGCATGCAGTACTTGAGAGCATACTGATGATAGCTGGCTGTGCAGATCAGATTAGTCTGGAGCATTCAGGGAAAAAATCTGCCAGTCAGTTCATCAGTAGAGAGACTGCTGGAATGAAGAGAGGCATTAGCAGGATGCTAAAGAGGAGAGGAGAAAAGGAGAAAAGAACTTAATGAGAGATGGATTGTAGCAGATGTAGTGGAAGAAGTAAGAAGAAATAGAACTGTACTGCAAGGCTGAAGAGCAAACAGAATAGCAGCAAGGATAAAGCTGACAGTGGGAGAAACTCTTGAGTACTGTAGTTTAAGATGTTGTTATGGATTTCTGTGCTACTTAAACGTTTGAAATTATTAGTTGTAAATCTGCATCAGAGTCTAAATTATATGAATACTGCCATTCTGATTCACAGCTTGTTAGAACTGAGGAAAAATACCATGTCCTCTACAAAGAGGGATGCTTTATATCTTAGAACCTGTTTCTACTGTTAAACTGTTATTTTTCAGATTACATTATTGCTGTGAAGTTCCAGACAACATTAGAACTTAAAACCAGTACAAAATACTTAGAGTCACAAAGAAAGTAATTTTTAAAAAGGAATCTCAGAAAGTGATATATCCCTTTGAAAATCCTCATATGCCCAGCAGCAGCCTTCTAATATAACCACATTCATGCCCAGAAAGAGGAATATACATTATCTTAATGTTTAAAAACAATTCACTTACAAATCTGCAATAGCTATAAACACCATCAGATGCCAAAAGCAGCAGTAGCCAATTACAACGCTGAGTGCAGGAATGAGCCAGAGCTGTCCATTGGCATCTTCCTCCATTTTGCTTCATCCTCAAGGTTGAATACCCTAAAACTGTACTTTTCTTTCAACACCTGGTGGTGGTGCTGTTGCTCCTTGTTGTACAGTAGCTTAATCTCCAGGTTTTTACACGGGATATGACCTCGAATTTATTAGAGTTTGTTATCTGGCACACAGTGATGGAGTAATACTGGTATATCGTCCCCACTTCTTGATGGGCTGTAAGCTCAGGTGTCCTTGCCCTTCCATAGGTATATGTAAAACATTTGAAAGATCTCCTGGAAAACTTCATTCTTTTGTAATTAAACAAACAAACAAAAAAGAGCACCAAAAAAAAGCCAGCTTAAAGAAGGAAAAGTAGACAGTAGGATGAGAACAGAAAGAATGTGAATTGATCAAAATTGTTTGAGTTGGAAAAGGAAGGCAAACATACTGTATTTGGGGCAGTATCATATCTAATCACTCAGGCAGTTTTCCAGAGAGGAATTTCATTCATTTGACTAGTCCTATTTAGTTCAGAGAACTAAACTTGCTCATTTAGGTGACTACAGAGATCATAAAAATGCAGAGCTGTAAATATCCCTCAACCTGCTGTGAGTGTGCTTATAAGCAGGAATTATCTTTAAGAAGACAAGCGGCTGCTATGTCTGAAAGACTCTTGCCAGTGATAAACACAGTATAATTCCTGCATAAATTTACAGATCAGAATTTCCAGCATTTTATAAGACAACCGAGTTCTGAGGGAAGAAGTGTATTCCTTTGACTTATTGTTTATTATGAGTATTAGGTATACATCACAGTAGATTAAAAGCTTGCTTCAAATGTAAAAATAAACATTACAGGCTGAAAAAAGTTAAGCCATAGCAACAAGAAAATCTAAAATTAAAAAAAAAGCAGCAGTTATGTAAATTTGCAAAATCCTGCTAATTATTTAACCTTATTTTTAAAAAAGCAAAACAAAACCCAAACAAATCCAACAACAAAACTCTGTTAAGATAACTCTCATTTAAATGTTCTCATATTTATGAGCAAAGGGGTACATAATTAAAATGTATGAACAAACATGAATTAAATAGCAGCAATGGCTTTTTCATGCTTTGTAAATCATCTACATGTCAAAATAGAACTAACCTAATAAAGAAAAAAGCAAACACAAAAGACAGAAACATGACTATGTCAAGCAGGACCAGATCAGCTCTTATGGACTATAGGTTTGAGATTAGGGTACGAGCTTTGGGAATAACACCATAAGTCTAGAACCTCAACTTTCATTTTAAAAGTGGTTTTCATTGGTAAGAGCTTAAAAACAGAAATGAGGATTAATTAATGTCCACACATGCAGATAACTCCAATGGATTTAAGCCGTAACACTGAAATCAGTCATCATGGAAAGAGCAGAATCACACTCAAGGAAAGGGAAGCAAGCAAAGATGAGGTTTGGTGTCCTGTATTATCTAACACCCTAAATTCTGTTCCTCAATTGTTGCTGACTTACATCACATCTCCCTTCTTTCTATTTCTCAATAACAAATGTATTTAGAAATACTAGACTGAGTGATCTTGATTTTGAAGCACATTTTTCCTCATTTACACACACACCCCCACCCCCACCCCACTCTATTTCTTTGCCAGTGCACGTTTACTATCTACACAACCTAGACAGTCCTAAGCTCTAATAAAATCAGGAAAACAGAAAGTTCAGGCAGGATGAAGAAAATATAAAATTGGAGGGGTAGGGGCATAAAAAAAGGCTCATGTAGCTAAAGGAAATAAAACCAGAAGAATAATGACTTGTAAGAGGAAATTACTATAGTGATCATATTTTTCAAAACATTCCATGTTGAGAGAAAAGACAAAGCAACAAATGTGACAGGAGCATCATGAGCAGGAATAGGCACAGTGATGATGTGAATGGAATGGCTCTGTACCTGCACAATTGTACATCAATTGTATCTACATCACCTGAGAACAAATTCCAGCTCTGAATGTGCCAGAGTTAATTTGAAGAAAGGAACTTCATCCCTCTCTATTAGTAGCATCCCTCCTTGTTCTGAACATCAAACATGGAAAAAAAACGTTTCTTCTGGCATCCTTGTGACTATATGTCTATGTCAGGGCAATTCTTTCCTAAAGTGAATTGGGGGGATACATCCCTTCTTTGGTACTGCAGTTGCACAATTTGCACTGTAATGACATGATATTTTTTTTTTTCACCTAAATAAAATGCCTAAAAAAGAATAAGAAAATAGAAATTTAATAGTCACTGACGCACTTTCCAAGCATTTCCTCATTCACCAGCAAAATAAACATAACATTTTTAATGCCAAAAACTCACAGGCAATCTGCTCCAGAATTTTAGATAAATAAAAAATAGAAATGAGTATTGTCCATTCCTAAAGTTTGTGATTCTTGTGATTTGACTCATTTGAAGTGCAAAGTCCCACACCTAGAGAGGAACACTCCCATGAAGGAGGGAGTGCATGAGTCATAAAAAAAATATATAGAAAATTGAAAAAAGGGTTTTCTTTGTCCAGGGGAGCTGCGTTTGGAGCATTCCAACATCCCATGCCCCCAGATCAGGCAAAACAGAGAGATAAGTGAAATTTTATAGTTGAAAACAAACCACAAACTCATAAATTAGATTCTGTGATCTAAGAGCCTGCATTTACCAGGAATTTAAATCAGTGACCCATGAGATCTCTTCTGAGCTTTTATCTTACATAGATATTTTTTCTGATTGTTATGAGTAATTGAGGATTGCTGCCATACCACAGAACAGGAACCAGTATAATGTAAGGTCATTGCCTTTGATGTATATTTTTATATTTTTACATAGTAAAGCATTGTGAGTTTTGTGAAGAATGAAATTGTGATAAAAAATACCCTTTGATAATTATCCATAAAGCTTCCAACCTATAAAATGAGAAAATGTTCAACAGCAGGCCTCAATGCACAAGAAAGTGCATGGAACAGCCTCTTATAAAGTATAATTTTCTCTTAGTGTGCTTTGTTTTAGCTAGGCTTGCCAAGCCATTCTAATAAAAACATTTTTTCACTGTGTGAAATCAGTGTCTGTTTTTCAAATAAAATTATGAAAAATGTCAGGTAAACGTAGTAAGGCAATCATATTTTTGTATTTTGATTAAGGTACCTCCAACAAAATTTCAATTCAATTACCTCATTTTCTTCTAATCATGTATATGATGGATTCTGTAGTCTCCCCCATGATGTGCTGAGGCCGTAAAACTGACATGATAGGCAGAATCTGCTTATTCATTTAGGAAGATAATTATATTGTCCCATTAGGAATCATATACTGATATGATTGAGTATTGGGTAAGATACATTGAGTAAGATACATTGCTCTGTCAGTAGAAAAAGATGTAAGCAACAGGCAACTGGAAAAGCATTCCCCTAGAGAAGTGTAACAGCAACCTCAAAGCAAAATATTTCTGGAGATCAGTACAAAGTCATCCTTTCCTCACACGCTCCTGCATGCAGCCACTCTGGATATTTTTGTGATTGGAACAACACGGATGCACAGCACCCAATCACCTCTGCCTGACCTCTTCCTCTCTTTCTAAGCAGGATCCAGCAAGAGCTGAGACACTGCTCGCAAGCGTGAGGGGGAGCTGGCAGCGGCTGCTCTGGTGCCTGGAGTCAGGAAAACACTCCTGGCTGCAATCTCTGTTTGCCAATGGACACACAGAGATGATTCCTGTGGTCTGGGGAACACGCGGACAGTGGTTTGGGAAACCTCTTTTCTAGAAAAATGAAACTCTCCTCTCTCCTGAGGAAACTGAACAAGCACCTCACAGTACTCACAGTGTTGTATTTACCTCTTCAGACACAGGTGCTTAGCATTGAACCAAATCCTATTTTCCTGCTGGCCCGAGATGGAACAGATCTCCCGCACAAGCATTGATAAGCGCTGAAGGGCTCCCCATGTCTTAAAATGACACATACATGTTTAAATCCTTACCAAACAACAAATTCAGTCAACAGGAGTAACTCAAAACAGCTGAAAAGCAGATCTTCGCTGGGGCCAAAGCTGCAGAGATCAGATTCCTCACAAATTCATATACAATTATGATAGGGTTTTTCTTCACAGAACGCTTTGCGACTCAAAGGTTAGATTTGCCCCTTCCAGTGCCAGTTGCCATTCTGACTGGTGTCAACTCTTCTGTCGGAGAAGGCGAGTGATCTCATGCTACCAAAGACAATTATTTCAGATTTGTTGCTAAATGATTTCTGGTAAAACCAGTGTGATGAACTACTGAACACTCAGTTCATTAGCTGTCATCCAGCTTGACATTTCCATCTTTCAAGCAGTATTGCAGAAAATCAAAGATACACAGGGCTGTGCTTCACAAGCTGCAGAGGTAGCCATACTGTCTTCAACAAAAGAGACTATGAAGGCTATTGCTAATGGAAGGTGGAAGATTACAGTAACCCATACGCAGATAAAAAGTGTTGGAAAATTAATTCTTCATGTGCCCTTTAGACACACAGTTACGGAACCAACATCAGTAAAACAGAGTAAGAAGAAACACTAAAATAACAGAACTTAATACTAAAATAAGAACATAATAATCTGGAGACAGAATAACAAAAAAAAATATTGGCGCAAATGACTGGTTTTATGCCGTGGCAATTTAAAAAGTCATCCTATGTAAATACTGTAATCTATATCCATGTGGCAGTTACTATTTATAGAAAATAGGTGAAAGTAAGAGAGTGTTTTTTAACTGAACCCTTTTAGGACAAAATTCTCATACCAATACATGCGCAAAGGAGATAATCACTATTCTATAATAAATACATTCCATATGTTATTTTACAATAGTTTTTAATTACTGTTTACATTACCTACTTTAGTCTTTAAGCCATCAGATATTTGAATAGTCTTCTACAAGAGTTTATCAACTGGATTCCTACCTGAGGAACCCCCTGTAAAAACTGAAAAAAGTGTTTTGTTTTCTTCCTGTCCTTTTAGTTGAACTAACTAACTATATATATATAAAACAAACAAACAAACAAAAAACCAAAATCAAAAACAAAAACAAAAAAACACCACTTTGTTTTCATTTCCCAGTTTTATTTGTTTCTTTTGAGATTTCTCTTCGCCATGGATTTTAAAATCAATACTTTCTTGGTCTATTTAGAAAACACAACACCCACTCTAAAATGCTTTAAAATCTTCACATTCTTTAAAACTTTTCCAGTTTTCTTCCTGAAGACAGGTACACAGTGTTTGCCAGTACCTGCTTAAGTGTTAAATGCATCTATTGCTTCCATATCCTATCCTACCTACCTCACTTCTTTTGTATTGTCACCATCTGTACATGACATGACAGGGATGACACAGACATTGATGCACTGAAAAAATGTTTGATGCCTGTAATTTACTCCCTGGATCAGAAATTGTGTTCATGTGAGCTCTTTACACTGATCCACTCAGGCCAATTCCTCTCCGTTGGTACTATTAGACTTCAAGCTGACTCCCAAATCTTTCTAAGAAAATAATTGCCAACTCCTGAGACCTTTCAGAAATCACAAGCAGAGCAAGCATACACACTTTTGTGGCACTCTTAAACTTGTGCTGCTCCTTGAGCAGGAGAGGTCTCAGTGTTAGACATCTTTTACAACTAGTTCTGGTTAAGCTTTCATTTAGCAAAGGAAAATGCTAGATACTTCATTAAGAGTACGATATATAATCTTTTAAACGGTAAATACAAAATGTGTAAAACATTCTCAGGACTTATCAGTCGGCTGACTCTGTTTTGCTCCTAGTTATTAACTGGTGCATCTATATATATCAGTGATGAGACTTTGGAACAATTCTGCCTCTTACTCCCCAAATTTGGCTTCCCTTGGCTCATCTCCTTCTTCGGCCACTGTACAACTTTAGAGTCTTATTGAGGAAGCTAAGCCTGCAAACCTGCTGCCTTCAGCCCAGATCTGCTCGGAACAGACCCTTCTCTAAGAAAACCACCTTTCATCAGAGATACTCTCCCTTCTTTGTCTTCCAACCCACTTGTTTTTTTTATCAGCAGGACAAGCAGTCAATATTTATAAAAAAATAGTTGTAAGGAACAAGGCTTGGTGAAATCTCAGTCTGCACTGAGTACCCATTTGCTACCCTTAACTTACATGAACCAACCCTTCTACAAATACCATCTAAGCTACTTACATTCTTTGCAAGGGAAAAAGGCTGTTTGATTCCAGGATCTCAGGTGTAAGAACTGCTTGCCAAATATAGGTATCTAAATTATAGTCACAGGACCTCCAGATGCAAATACCATTGCCATTAAAGAACTGTGGCATTTTTGAGAGACTAATTTGCTAGCCACTTAGTATTTCAGTACAGTTAACTGTACTGAACACAGAGAGTTCCAATCTCAATTATTCTCCTGCTTCCCTTTGGAGATGGATAATAAAAATACTGATTTCACAGAATCATAGAATATGCTGAGTTGAAAGGGACCCACAAGGATCATGGAGTCCAGATCCTGGTCCTGCACAGGACCGTGCCCAGGAATCACACTCTATGCCTGAGAGCATCGAACTCAGAAAGGTTTGGCGCTGTGACCACTTCCCCAGGGAGCTGTTCCAGGGCCCAAACACCTTGGAAGGAAGAGCACTTTTCTAACATCCAACTTAAACCGCCCCTGGCACAACTTCTCTTGCACTATGAATGAGTTTTCTGCTTCCTCTTTCTAAACAACTTTGAGTTTTTCTACCTACTACGTAAGTTTGAACATACTGCATTTCAGACTTCTTTGCAGAAAGGATCATTTTCAGCATAGTAGGACCAAGTGACATGCCTGTTATTAGATTCATGCATTTGAATTCACTGCGAAATCTTCAAAGAGTCTGCACATGAAATGCTAGCAGCACAAATGACAGATTTGGGACCCAACATTTTCTTCTCTTCCTCAAATTTTGTGAACATTGTAGGTCCTCAACTTAGATTTCAGGAGTTGCTAAGATTTTTTTTTAATAAAGTAATTTGCTTTTGAATAATTTGATGGATCTGTGATCTAAACCACATTTGTAGATTTTTCACAGGGATGACAGATCAGTGATTTCCTCTGACACTAAAAAGTGGCCATTATCTTTTACAGTTTAGTCATTTTCCGTATTCAGAGTCTGCATTCATCTAATTCAAAGAACAGACACATATCAGTGAGAATCTCTAAACATTTCTACATTCCTGCTAAGATCTCTTTATGTGACTTCGCATGCAGTTAAGTTTATTCCTATCCATATAAAAGCCTGATGGTTATATTTCTGCACAGTAAAAACCAAATAAATACTGAGAGTCATAAAGAGTTCCTTTCATTTCTTTAGGCAGTGTACTAAAGCAGTGCAGAAGAGGCTAATAGGTTCTGCAGAGCCATTGCTTTTTGCCCTTGTGCAAGTGAGCAGGACAGGAGAGAGAGTGACTGAAAAATTATTGTGACAGGCTCTCAGCTGGCCATAACTCTGAAGTTGGAAGCACTGTACTCTTCCCTTAAAAGTGACCAGACTAAAGACATGAAAATAGCTTTCAGCATCAATGATTTATTAAAACACACACTAAAACAAGTGACTTTCGCGTGTCCAGTTAAGTATAATATGGTGAGACAGAGTAAAATAAAAGGGTTTGCAAACAAATCTTTCCCTTATTCACTGTACCTCACAGAGTAGGTACTTCCATTCTTGTTTTCTAGGTCAACAATTTTTATCAGCTTCCTAGACTGCAACAAATTTGCTGTGGTCTTCTCAGGGTCCCTATCAAATTCCCCCTTCCTTTGGGAAAGCTTCTGCAAGCCCTCCTGTAGATTTCTGCCAGCTCCATGCTCCCCTCAGGGGTTTCTCAGCCTGTACTTATGCAGCAGTATCCCCACGCGTGACATTTATCACTCCACATCTGTCCTGTCTCACTCTCCCCCATAACCATGTTCAGCTGTTCCCAGAAAAAAAAGCAGTCTCCTCATTTCCTTGCTGGTACCACAATACTGGTGCTGTAGCAGTGTGAGCACTGCTAAACAGGCAGCCTTCCTGCCTGCTGCTCAGCCACATTCCTTCATGTACACATACAATAAAGTGAGCGGGAGAGGGTATTTATCTGTTATTTCCAGCGACTGATCTGGCCTGTGTGAAATTAGCACACAGTTGCATGACAACTTATCATACTTATTATTTTGAAAATCAACATGCCGTTGACTTCTTCAGGGCTGGAGGGAGGGGCATTTACATTAATACTGACTACGGGAACCCAGCCACATCAGCAATCTTGTCCAAAGAGCAATCACCTGTTCTCTGTAAATTTCCAAGGATGCCGTAGGGCAAACCAAGTTGGAAATCAAGTTGTTTCTTTGAGGGAAGAAGGCCACTGTCATTCATTGTCTTTTAACACTTCTCTGTAACAAGAGAATGACTTTGGGCGGCCACAGAGTTGGGCTCCAGTAGGAACAGAAGCTTCTCTTTGGAAGGACATAAGAACCTCATTTACTTTGTGCAAATAGAAGTGACTTGTATTGCAAGCACCAGGAAATACTCCCGCACAAAGAAGCAAGGTGCTGTCAGTCACTGGTCTCTTCACTCTTAAAGAAGTAGGGTTTCTCTGGACTCAGAAACATATGTAGGTACTGGTGGAGATGGGGGCTGTCACTTGAAGTACTGGATTTTATCGACAAACTGGAGAAGCCATGAAAAATTTCAACCAGCAGCAGTTTAGGTTTTTCCAAAGTAACAAATAGAGAACAAAGACTGTGACCTACAACACTGCTCTCTCCCTTACTGCACCAAAGCAGTCCAAGAACAAGTCATACATTCAGCTAGCTACCCTGCAAAGGAGATGAGGAAGACAACATGATTGGAATGTGCTATGCTGAAGTAAAAAATTAGCTGTATTTATTTTCCTTTTTAACCAACTGATATTTTGCACTGAAGATTATCTTTCCGGGTATTATTTTTAAGAATCCGATGGCCTTCTGCAATTGCTTTGTATTGAAATATTTGTTTTATGATAAGAACTTTTAGCATTAAAAAAATAGCTTTACTTGCTTTTTTAAGCCCAGTTACATTCTTCCCCTTAAGCCGTTTGGCTCTTTTGCTCTCCTTTATAGCTGCAAGGAGGAGTATGTTATTATTTTTGGAAAGGATGCTTTTTATATTCTTTCTTTATTACTCACCCTAGTCTCTTAATCTTTTCTGAATATGTTTGGGTGTTCTTTTCATCTGCAAGTTTATTTACTTTTTTCTCTGTACAATATGTTCTGTACTTCCAAACCTGCTAGATACTAATTTTACTTAATTATCTCTCCTTAAATGCTCACACTCTTAAAATTATTATGTTTCAGGTTCTGGGGTTTTCACAAAATACGTTAAAGCGTTCATCATGTTTTCCCTTTCTTTTCACTCTCAACATCAAATTGCCTTTAATGCAAAAAATAAAAAGAAAAAGAAAAGGAAGACTTAATATCTAATTTGTAAATGGAAGGGAATAAAATACATTTAATAATGTGTTAATAGATAACACATATTTTTAATTAAATTGTACTATGGAAAAAAGCACAGTATTTTCATAGTATGGATGGAATTGCAAATCTTATTTATGTACCAGTTTCCAGATTTACTGAACTATTTCAGAAAAAGCTTAAAATTTTAATATAGGTGGTATCTTTCATTCTAGTGAATATTTGTGTATGAGATGATTAATTAGACTGATATAGCATAAAAATGAAATTTAGTGTTTGCAATCAGACTGACAATGTAGTCGTCATAGGTGAAATTTGCAAAGTGTCAATCAGCCATGTAAAGGCCCCCATACCTTCCAGTTATTTACCTTCTAAATTTCCATGGGACTATGAAAGTGGTGCCAAAGCACCAGTTTATGTCTGTGCTGGAGTCTGGCATCCTGGCTGTGCCAGGGGAAGGTCCCACTCTGGAAATCAAGTTGTCTACAATAGGGTCAGGTATGAGACGCAAGACACGGCAGCATCCCGGACTATTTTTGTTCCTGGCAAAAACTGACACCTGACAAGGGAGAAAGAGTATTTTTGAGATAGAAATGCATCTTCAGTCCCATTCCTGCTCCTGGCCTTGCAATACTTTGTGGCATAAACATCGGTTACACTTAAGTTTTTATAGATTACAGTTAAGTTTTTACTGGAGCCCATAAATTGCATCTGTCCTGAACACGTATTCTTTGTTTGACAACAGTGTAAAGCACCTCCGGATAATGATTTTTGTTAGATTTCTGGAGGCATTTGTCTTTCTTTATGTCTATAAAGGCATCTGGACGCATCAATAGCAGTTTCCTTTCACTTCAGACCTATTTGCACTGTGTTTATGTATATTACGAGTCACACAGATGTTTAGATTCTTAAGGCGCTGTGACCGACACTGCATAGGAGGTCTTGCTCACAGTCTAATCTTTCATGAAAATCAAGGTTATTAAAATTCTCCTCCTTCTTTTCATTCACAATTGTCATTATTCCTAACAACTTTTAAAACAGAACATGAACCGAGAATGAACCATGGACTTTACAAATGCCAAATATTACAGTCTGTATTCCTAAAGTAATAGATCTTGTTCCTTTAAGGTCTCAAGACCAAAATATTTCCTATCAGTAGGATTTGGTTCAACCTGGACTTGAAATTATCAGTTCCATTCATGGGTCACAGTTTATAATCATCTTTTCTCTCTCAGACCTTATTAATCACACAGACCATCTATAATAGACTTTATAAAAGGCTTTATTTTGCCCGGTTTTGCACATAAATACTGTGTTTGTATTTACTTCGGATACAAATGGTGCCACCTGCTCCTCTTAGTACTCTGACATTTGGTGCTAATTAGATGGACTTGCATTATCAACAGCACAGTAATACAGCGCTGCAGCAGGCTCGGTTACCATGGATCCTAATGCACTCGGCATTCCACAGGAAATTTAGCAGAGCATAAGAAATAAATCTATTCCTGTGTGAACCTGCACCAGTTCTGTGACACTATAAAGGTACATCCTCAAAGTCTTCTAAATTCAAGGGTAAACGCCATTATTATTTCTAAACTTTTATTAATACATTCTACCACTGAGTCACCATGTAGGTGAAACAAAATTGCAAGTCAATTTTAAACACCCTGACAGTGCTAATGGAAACAAGTCATGCGTTCAAGCTGTAAAGGAGAATGAGTCTCAACTGGGGATCAGTTGCCACAAAAGACTACTGGCATCTGTAAGTGAGAAAAGTCAAAACAATTCATACTCATAGGACTGTCACACTGAATAGTTGCAGTGAAAACTCACGCTATTTGTTCCTTTTCAAGCCTACCTGAATGTACCTAATTACTATACTCTAAGACCTAAAAAATGGGCTAATCCAAAAGTTGCTTCTACAGAGTGATTTGACATAGCTCAATAAACTCAACAGATGACATTAAATTAAAAGGAGGAGGAATGGATTATGGTGCAAGCAGAAGGTGAAGAAAAGATACAAAAATAACAAAGAAACCAAACCATTAAATAAGCAGACAATATAAAAATAAAATTCTTTCTCCCATTCAGTGAAATGCATATAATTCTCCCCATCTGTTCTAAGGCCCAACAATTCAATATTTCAGAGTTTAGGTAAATTAGCTATTTCTGCTTCAGGCATCAAACTCTGATGTTGTTTGCAGTTCCTCCATTGTCAGAATTATCTGCATTTCTGTCTTGTACACATCTTTGAGTGCTATGGTACCAGAATTTCAGATTCTTTCAGAGTTGTACCCAAATACTCACATCTCGAAGGAAAAGTTCAGTACCTGAGTTATGAATCGTACATCCTCTGCTCTCCGAATGAGCTTTTTTAACAAACTTCAAAAGGCGAGTTTGAAAATTAATGCCTTCCCCTTGCAATTAGAATGATTTGCAGTAGTATGAAGCAACATGCTGCAAATAAGGTAAAACTGGGGACAGATCCACTTCCCAAAGCTAAAAGCATCCCAGCACAATGCTAGGAAGTATGAGGTATGATACACAACCACACAAGGCTCAGGTTGCTATCTCCATGCAAGTCCTCTAAGCTTCATCACAACTGAGTTCTATTTAAAATATTTAACCTTTAAAAGAGGAAATTCATTTCAGAATCACCTCATTAAGGTCATCATAAAACATTAGTTCATAAAAGTAACATAGCCCAAGAGAAATGGAAGAAGTTAGGCCAGGCAGCATCTACAGGTCTAAAAGCTTTTTATGGGGCAGTACAATTAACAAACCACTGCATGCAACAGATAAGCAATCAAGCGGGTAAGCAATACGTGATTTGGGGCAGGATAGAAATAACGTTTCATCTCCTTTTTTTCTCTCTCCTTTTTGGAAGGTGTGAATGGATAATGGACCTAAGTTTGCACAGTATAGTTCTCACAGCCTAAGATATCACTAATCTGTCTGTATTTGAATTACCAGTTGCTAATTGTGGGAACATTTCTGTACCTAAATTAGCAATTCCAAGTGACAGTGAAACCCCACAGCATGAATACAATGGATGTTTCAGAAAAAAGAAATCTCCAAGTTTGCACATGGCCTAACAAAAAGTAAAATAACCTCTGATTGTCTGAAGACTTTGCTTTGTTTTGAGCCCTGAAAACCATTCAGTCTCCACAGTCACCGGATGCTTCCCCTCCCCTCCACCAAAGCCTGCCAGCTCACATAATTTCACAGCTGCAATGGTATCTGTGTCCACATAGCTGAATGCATTCTTACCCTCAGTGACTTATAAATAACCAAGAATTTGTCTGTTGTGTGGCCTGAATACTGCAAAGGAAAAAAAAGGCCGCTCTAACACCTGGCCAAGAAAAGTCTGTCTATCAGAAAGGGGGGCTTGGTTTTGATAAATGTCAGAAGAACATGTATCTGGTTTAGTCGTGAACATGGCAGTGTTGGTCTAGATGATCTTAGAGGTCTTTTCCAACCTGAACAGTTCTACAAATCTTTGAGCACAATAATCCCCACAAATAAGGGAGGACAATAAGAAATCTTCTGGACAAGGAAAGCTTACATTAGAGATGAGATTTCCACAATTATCAATGTACTTTGAATTGAAAACAAACCAAGGAAAATACATCTTTCTTGAACAATAACTCATAAGGAACCAAATATATTCCATTTCAGATGTCATCATACTGCCAAAAATTAGTCTTTCAAAAAAGCTGAATAACCCATCCCTGTGATACATGTGCGGTAACTCATTAAAGTTTTAACCTTTTTTTTTTTTTATGGGATAATAGGCCAGTATAAAAGAAGAGGCATAAATGCTCCAATTTTTGGAAATGCTTAAGATAAAAAATTTCTACAAAAGCATTTAATTTACATTCTTCACAAAGTTTCATTCTCTTGTAGAAATTTATATAGCTGGGTTTCAGGAAATACATAATGGTTAAGTGGTGAGTTTAGCCAGCTCCCTCCTGACATTCTACTTCTAAAATCATATCTTTGCTTTTGAGGAAGAGGTGAAATGCCTAATTTAGATAGTTTCTTCTAAAAAATAGCCCCAAAGAAGGGTAAATCCATTGTACAGAGACATGGAAAACTACTAGACATCAATGTCAATGTTTTTGTCTGTGTGATTCATCATAATCTGCATGTCATTTGTACACACTATCATTATTGCCTCCATCAACTATGAGCTAGATAAATATTTACTGTTCATGCATATACTGTACACAATAAAATATTATACACTGCTCTGATAAAAGATTTTTTTTTTTCCTGGGTCCCAAATCATACATTTTTGCCCTCATCTTAAGCTATACACTTATGGGGAGGGTTTGTTACAGTGTTACACTTCACTATAGAATGCAGTTCCATCACAGTAAATATACTTTCTGAAATACTTAGCAACATTTGGGTTGTAGGGAAAATGGCAGAGAAAACCAGGATTATGTTGAAAATGGGACTGTTGATTTTAGAACTGAACCAGTTTGAAACTTTTGGTTACATGCATTTGATTTTTATATTAGATAATACACTATAGTATTTTCATTGGAATGGAATAAGGTTTAATTCTCTTTTGCATTGAATTGTAAAATGGACTGGTTTAATTTCAATTTCAAATGTCAAAATCCTTTTTGAAATAGAAGATTGATCTTCTTTGGAGTTCTGCTTGCCAATAGGATTTCCTGAATAACAAACTAAGAATAAAGGTTTTGACCCTCATTACATTTTTTCCCACTTTCCAAAATAGATTCTTAATGGGCAATAGCAGTCACTGTAAATGCTTCCCTTCACCTAAGACTAGGAACGAGGGAGAGGGGACTGGGAGCAGTTCTCATGTGGCCTGCCAGTGCTTGCCGACACAAAGAGGTCCAGCCCCAAGGCCCAGCTTCCACAGCATCAGGTTCCCTTTCTCCTTGCTGCCTGCTATTATTCTTAATAACTTCCTCGGTCTTTTACCTCTCACTTTGACTTTCTATCGTGAACTGAAGATCAGTGACACAAAGATTAGAGATAGGAGAGGGGGTTGGGAAAGGCAAAAGATTTTGTTCCAAAAGCATCCTCTGTAGACCTGCATACAGATAGGGATGACAATGGAATTAAGGGAAAGGAGGTTTTATAGAGGAGATTAATGCATACTGAGACATACATACATGCATGATACAAATCATGTTAATATTTAAAAATTGAATTCTCAGAGAGTAGATCTGTATGAATGTCAAAACCCAAGCAATGGGGTTATATCATCATTATTTGATCAGAAAGTCAATCACATACAAAGTCGAAGAACATATGACCAACGGAAAGTATTAATAACACATTTTTTCCAATAACTCCCTGTTCTTTAGGGATGTATCGTAAGAACACAAAGTACAAGTACTTAAAATTACTATTTCCTTGTGGAACTGGCTATGGAACATTTCTACATGGGTAGAAAATATATTTAAGACATTCTTCAGGTAGTCATAATCATTCATAAGATCCGTCAGCTGTGAAATGCTACTGATTTCAGTGCAGTCCTGCACAGATGCATGAGTGGCTCCCATACAGCCTACCTTGAATGACTGGAGCTGTATTTCTAAATATTGCACAGCAATTTATTTGAATGAATTATTACACCTGAAATGCTTGATCATAACGTAATTAATTCTTCACACTGAAATAAGAATTAATTTAAACTAGTATTAAAAACATTTTTTTTAAAAAAAAGAGGACTTCGGAAAACAAAACAAAAATAATCATAAACTTGTTGATGAATGAATCAATAATCTAAGCTATAGCAATATGTACATAGTCTTATAAAAGAGTCACTAAGGACTTGAACATCATGAAAGCACGATCGTTTGAAATTTCACATAGCCACATTTCAGACAAGTAAATATAATAATGATGCATCAGCCAGAGATACTATAAATGACCAAGAACAGAGAAACCCAAGAAGAGAAAGGATGATGGTCTTTATGTGGATGAATGCACTAGACACAATTTGAGATAGGATTACAAATGAGCACCTTTATAATCACAACCAATATATATCAGAAGCACCTTCCTAAAACTGAATAAAAAATAAATATATAAACCAAGAAAAAGAATAATACGGGATTTTTAAAAATTGTTATTTAAGGAGCACAATAAAAAGGTGAGGAAGGTGGTAAAACCACCATTCACATTCTCAAAACGTTTTGTTTGGTTTTTTTTAATGTCACTTATATTACTGGAAGTAAATATAAAGCATTGATGTTAAAGGCTCCAAAAGCAAAAAACAACATGATTCAATACTACAGTGAAGGAGGTTACAAGAAGTTTTAATTCTTTTTTTCAGAAGAGTGATTCATGTTAAATGAGAAAAAAATAAATATATATATTTATTTATATAAATAAATATGGAAAAATGAAACCAGTGGAAAACTGAACCACATAACAGCCGACCAAAAGAGTTATATGCACTTCAGTCCACTCTCACAAACAATTTTGCTTTCATTGATACTAGAAAATTTCAGAATTTAGTATTGCTGAGAAAAAATTCTTGGTTGGTTACCCTTTCCATAGGATGTTCAAACTTCTTGTCTCTATTTCAAGGTTCTGTTCAACTTGACTACAAAGCTCTGCTTATTTTCACCCTACTCATAAGATCTAACTCTTGTCTTCTGAAGTGAAAAGCAATGTAGCTTTCCTTCTGATCATTCCTTTAAAGATTTTTTCATCCTACTCAGCCTTTGATTACTGACCGCTCTGTGATTTCCACAAAGAATCAAGTTATTACTCTCATTTGGGGGGCCATATCCTCTCGAATCTCATAACTCCTCAAGTCAATAAAGCAACACTCATGTACAGCATTGAAGATCTGGCTGCTATATATCCCTTGTATTTTATCTTTACAAAACTAAGTTGCAAAATCTTTGGTCTGGTGTCTCAGCCCCTGTTTCCTTTATTATCATCATAAATCACACGTGAGATAATTTCACAGAGGAATGGGAAAAATAATTTCAGATAAAATGGAAAATGACCTTAAAAAAATTCAGATTTTATATGTGATATAAAATGTTGTTTCTGAAATTGAAACAACTGGACATGGTGATGTTTGATCAAAGGCTGGACTCAACGATGTTGGTGGTCTTTTCCAACCTAAATGATTCTGTGATTCTAATATACTCTTCAAGGCAGCTCTGTGAATTGCAGAGATTATTCTATCACTCTCCAATCCAGCACTTACAATGCTCCTGAAACTGCCACTTTTAGAGACCTGGTCAATATTTCAAAATTTAAAAGGAATGAAATGAAATTGTTTCTTGTTTTCTGTAGTTTCAAAAGCCACAGTCAATTTAAAAAGTTACCTTGAAGTGCTTCTGGTGCTGGAAATTATTTGTTCATTTCAAGATGAGAGAATAATTGTTGATCTACCTGAGAGTCTTTGAAGAACTGTTCTTTTTAGGGTGCAGCTCAGAAAAATCTACCATTAGTCAGAATCCAGCACTAAGAGTGAAAAAGCACCCTTATTTTCTGAGCCAAACAATGCTTATGTGGCACTTAAATTCCGCTGGACTCCTACGAACAGGTTTATGATGTGCAAATGCCCCCTCATTTTTCTTCTTTGTTTGAAAGAATAGAACAGGAAAGACTGTTCAACAACGAAATCTGAAAAATGCAATCTCTGGCCCAAATATATTATATTCAAGCACATGGAGAAGTAAAGAACAGATTGGAAGTAAGGGAACCCTGAACAGCATGACCTCAGCACACCACCTGCCCCATGACTGCAGAGCTTTGAAGGCATTTGGATCTTCTTATTTTGTGGGGTCGGGTGCAATGTATGTAATGCATAGACTTTCCCTTCCACTATCTTACATTTTAACAAAATAGCAAATCAACCAAGACCATTCTTGGCTGCCAAAACCTCAGTAAATGCTGAAGTCAGAGTAGGAAAACGCCAGAGCATTAAACACCCATTGTCTACTGATACGACCAAAGACACCACTGAAGGAAGCACACCTCATTCCACAGCATTGCTTTAATAAACTGAAAGTAACTTATTTTCCACAGGATATGCGAGATCACAGCACCAGCTGTGTTTGTCTGAGTGACAGATCACATACATTATGTAGATTCATCAGAGATTTTAAATCCTTAATTTCTGTCTCCTGGTATCATCTCTTCACAGCATAAAAGGATTTCAGCCAGAATAATTAAATATTTACTTTTTAAACAAAACCTAAATATAAAACAGAAATGTAAATCTTTTTCACCAAGTCACTTTAAAATACTTTTGCACAATTCCACAGGATATTGCATCCTTGAAATCTGTGGTACTATCAATAAGGAAATGGTCACATATTCAGATCCGAGGTACATTTTCTGATCATCTGTGTATAGAGGACTGTCATGTATTGACTGGCCTCCTGTTTCTATGAGTGAAAGTACCTGTAAGAATGCTAAATTATCTCTAAACATTTAAGTAATCCAGTCATAATTAATATAAATAAATATTAGAATTACCACCAGGATCTTACAGGAACTGGGAAGGAAGATTGCTTTGTTGAGAAAGTGACCAATGCAACCACGGAATGGGAGCCATTTCAGTTGATTTGAGCAATCCAAAAGTGGGACACTTGACCCAAAATAGTTGTCTAGGTCTATTTGCAATCCGTAAAGAGAGATGGGCCTCCTCACAGGGTAAGTCATAACAGTCTAAGCAGTTTACTGAGACATAGGGAGGTGGCCTGCCAGAAGTTGGAGAATTAAGTAAATCATTTCTCATGAGCTCCATCCAAGTGCAAGCCTGCAAGCCCTAAACATGCATTAGTCCAGAGTCCAAATCATTATGCCCAGTCACGCAGTTAAACCAATGTAAGCTCAATATAAGAAATATACTTTTTTTCCCCTATACCTTGATTTTAACACAAATTAAGGACACTTGTGCTTCTACCTCACTTTTCATAAGAACCCTTCATACAAAAATGCCTATCTCAAATATCGGATACAAACAATATTCTGGAAATACTGAACTACAACTGGTACATTTAATGGCTACATTTGACCATTGAAAGACAAATTCTGACCTCCTTTCCTACACTGAATTATACTAAAGTTCATTTTGTATGTCCCATTGATTTCGCAGGAACTACTTCTGCAATAAAATTCTAGTTATTAGATTTAAAAGCATCTACATCTGTTTACAGATGACCAGTCTGAACTCCCTTACACAAAAGATGAGCAATTACTTATAAATAAGGGGCATTTCATGGGTGAATAATTACTCAATGTATTGAAAATGTTCATGATATAAATGCATTCCTAGGTATTTCCATTGCTACTTGATGAAATGATAAAACAACTTAGTTTACCCTTATTAATTATATTATAAAATTAGTATAATTATTAAAAATATCGTTTTACTTCTGGTATTGGGGGTACCTAGCATCAAAATAAGTTGAAATATATTTTAATATTAAACATAATTAATCAGTAAAGACATCACAATAGAAAGATAAATAATTTCCTTTGTTTCACCATTTGCTTTGCCTTTGTTCTATTTTTTTTTTAATTGCTTATATCCTGTAAATCAAATACTAACTAATAGAGAAAAGACAGCTTTGTGTAAGTTTTGCATCAACAGTCTATGTTGCAAGTCACTCCACATTCCCTCAAAGTCTTTTGGGTCCAGTTGACTTGATGGGTAGCAAAGATTAAACAGTCAACTTGGTTCCTGCTTATGCAGCAAATCTACTGATTCTTATGTGGGATTACTGTACTCACACAAAACAGCAATAGACATTTCAGAAATATGTCAAAAATTATTTTGTGGTTTTTTCAGAAGATACTTTTCAAATGGGAATCAAGAAAATGGCAAGCAACAACAAAAGAATAGAAAGAATAAGAATTGCCCTTTCTAGCTCTTATGCCTAAATATCCCAGTCACAACTCACAAATCACAAAGAGGGAGAGCAACAGCTATTGTAGTGTACTCTAAAAGAGTCCCTCCTGAGCCCTAGTGCCTTTTGAGAACTGTGCTAAATTCATGTATCTCAACTGCATCTGTACTGGTCTTCTTAATTTTCTGTGAGTCTCATAAAAAAAACCAAAAAAAAACCAAACCAAACCAAAAAAAAAAAAAAAAAAAAAAAAAAAAAAAAAAAAAAAAAAAAAAAAAAAAAAAAAAAAAAAAAAAAAAAAAAAAAAAAAAAAAAAAAAAAAAAAAAAAAAAAAAAAAAAAAAAAAAAAAAAAAAAAAAAAAAAAAAAAAAAAAAAAAAAAAAAAAAAAAAAAAAAAAAAAAAAAAAAAAAAAAAAAAAAAAAAAAAAAAAAAAAAAAAAAAAAAAAAAAAAAAAAAAAAAAAAAAAAAAAAAAAAAAAAAAAAAAAAAAAAAAAAAAAAAAAAAAAAAAAAAAAAAAAAAAAAAAAAAAAAAAAAAAAAAAAAAAAAAAAAAAAAAAAAAAAAAAAAAAAAAAAAAAAAAAAAAAAAAAAAAAAAAAAAAAAAAAAAAAAAAAAAAAAAAAAAAAAAAAAAAAAAAAAAAAAAAAAAAAAAAAAAAAAAAAAAAAAAAAAAAAAAAAAAAAAAAAAAAAAAAAAAAAAAAAAAAAAAAAAAAAAAAAAAAAAAAAAAAAAAAAAAAAAAAAAAAAAAAAAAAAAAAAAAAAAAAAAAAAAAAAAAAAAAAAAAAACCAAACAAACAAACAAACAAAAAATAAACCACAAGAAAAACAACTTTAGGAGTGATTTATTTGATGGTAGTGGAACCATTACTCAAACAAAATAGCAAGTCATTCTACCTGTAAAAGATTCACATTCTGGTTTACAATTTGTCCTATAAACTTTTCAGAATGTGACTGCACACACACATTAGTAAATTTACTTCTTTCTATTAATATTTTTAGGGACAATTGTAATTTCAAAGAGGTTAATTAAGAAAATAATTAAATAACATCTCTGCAAAGTTCCTAGGCATGCATGGGTTTTATTATACCGCATCGTGATTTTTTTTCAGTGAAACAAACAGCTCATTTTGATAGAGCAAATTGAAATTAGACTAATTGACACAGGTCTCTATACTTTTGGAAACTCTTCCATCTTTATTTTTAGCAGCACAGTCAGTCATTATAGGCAGTTAAAGGCTAATTAGATTTGCAGAGTACCTGGAATTCTAACCATACAAAATAGCGGGACGACTCCTTCTACGGGGATGTACATGAAGAAGATTTATAATTAACATTTTTGTTGAGGTATTATGAAAGTACCACATTGCATTGATGTTTTATTAAAGGACCCCATTTTGTTGTTCAACGACTATAATGGATGCCTTCAAGGGATTCTATGGGCAAAATCCAGAACAAATCTCAATGGAACTGTGTCTTGTTATGTCAGATTTGAAGTGGAGGCTATGATTTTTCCCATTAAAACATGATATAGTAAGCAACTTCATTTCATGATACATTTCTATCTGCTTATGCATACAAACACAAACACATATCTGGGCCAAAAACTTGCCCACTGGTAGAGCCAACTGGGAAGCTGAGGGTATGGGAAAATTCTCCATGATGTTAAATTTAAGTAGAGCAAGAGGCATAGAGTCTCTGCCATCTCCTACAGCCACCACGCAAGCCCTTCCTCTTGAAGAATCAACAGGGATCAAAGGATGAATGAATACTGTCGCTGCCTCTACATTTTTTGCCAGGGCAAAGGGATGAGTGGAAACCTTTCCATCGCCCCACTTCTCCTCCCCACAGAGAATCCAGTGCTAGAGAAAGACTACTGAAGATCCCTGAAAAAATCATGTCTCACTAAAGACATTTTTATTGAATATAGAAAACCTACACCTTGGATAAATCTGTAAAGTAAGGCTTCTTGTAACCTCAACATAGGATTTAATCTTGGTAGTGCTCCTTTCTTTTCCCTTTTGTTGTAGTAAGACAAATGAGTTTTCTCTGCAAATGCTTTTCTCCTTCCCCAAGTAAAATAGTTTAAGGGTAGTCATTGAATTATTGGTTCATGCTTACTAAGTTAATGGCCCGATTTGATATTTTTTTAATTCCAGAAAAGTCAGAACAAGAAATCTCTAATATTTTTCAATGAACTATTCTAATATTGAGGATTTGATCAATGTACACTCACATTCAGAAACACACAGAGCTAGCTCCAAATCAATAGTGGCAAAAAAATTACTTTTAAAGTTTAGGTGAATCATTGCTTTCTGTAAAATGGCAAAAATCAGAAAACAAACAAACAGGCAAATTCAAAAGAAACTTATTGCTTTATGTATCTCCAGAGCACAAATTCTTTTAGGAATAAGAAGCAACAGCAACCACAGATAAACAGGATTTTAAAATTCAAATAAACCGTTCAAGTTATTACAACACTTGACCGCAACAGTCAGCAATGTATAAGAACAGAAGAAGGTAAGAAGGCTTATGCCCTTGTGTAATTCTTTACTTTGAAGGAAGATAAATTCCTTTCAGGACTTCCAGTGCTTAAAAGACTGTTGATTTTACATGGAAAAGAAAAGAAAGGAAGGTTTTTGACTATTAAGCGTTTTCTAGTATCTTCATAGGGGAAAAAAATGCTTGAAATTGGATTAGATCAGTAGCATCCTCACTGCAGGTAGCAAAAATTTAAAGCTATGAATAACTTGACTGAACAGAGAACAGGAATATCAGTTTTTTGTTGTTGGGAATTACAAATGTTATACGAGAAAAAGATTCAAGTAACTCCTAAGTAAGATAAACAGGAAGGCGTAATAAAATACATCTCAAGCCTGAGAAAAGTTTATACATATCATTTTGCCTTTTAATATCATTGGAGAGAGATATTTTCAGATTGTGGCTGTATCTTGAGCCTTTGAATTTCTTTCAGTGTACTACTGGCTACTGACATCACATCACAGAATCATCAAGGTTAGAAGAGACCTTCAGGATCATCTAGACCAACTGTCAACCTGGCACCACCATAACGAGTCCTAAACCATATCCAAAGGTGCCACATACAGACACCTCTTGAATATTTATAGAGATGGTGACATAATATACAAATCGGACTTGTGGGCAAAACACAAAGATAATATTATTTTCTGCAGTCCCCAGATAAAAAAACCAGGAAAATTAGAATAAATTGTGTGTTTAAGTTCAGTCTTCAAGGTCTCAACTAGAGATGGGAATACAGAATCACAAAATCACAGAATGGGTCAGGCTGGAAGGGACCACTATGGGTCATCTGGTCCAACCTCCCTGCTCAGACAGGGTCATCCTTGCACTGGATTGCATCCAGACGGTTCTTGAGTATCTCCAGTGAGGGAGACTCCACAACCTCTCTGGGCAACCTGCTGCTGTGCTTGGCCACCTGCACATGCCCTTTAAGAATTGAGCTGAATATTAGGACTGAGAAACTACACATGAAATATCAGAGAAAACCCACTGGAAGGAAAAATGGCAATGGGGATAGGCCGAGGTTCAAGGTTTTCAATATTAAATTATAAACAACTAAATGTAACAGCTCTTATATTCTTTTTAAAATTTGGGGATTCATTAAGTTTTTTCATTTACCACCATTGTTTCAGAGCAGACTTGCCCATGAGGTAATGCTTTTGGCCTCTCAAGGGAAAGATAAATTCATGGGTGGGCTTTTCTTTAATATTTAGCAGACATAGAAGATCACAGTACACACTCATCTGTTTTGAGGGCAGTGGTATGAAGAACCAGCCAGGATTTCATTGCTGCCTCTCTTTTGTGCACAAGAGGCCCTGACAAATGAACTGGGGTGTGTCAAGATATCATTCATAATTCTCTGAGTCTAAACTGGGCTGAGGGTCA
The DNA here is from genome assembly GCA_013397845.1 of Melanocharis versteri. Taxonomy (NCBI): domain Eukaryota; kingdom Metazoa; phylum Chordata; class Aves; order Passeriformes; family Melanocharitidae; genus Melanocharis; species Melanocharis versteri. The sequence continues at coordinate 5,877,660 of VZTG01005248.1, read as the reverse complement.
TTCCCCCGTTATCCACCTACTATTTTCCTTAAATCACAGGATTTTGAACTTACTACCACCACCACCTCTTGATTCAGTTTGCTTAAAATGAACATATCAGGGGTACTTTTGTTACCCAACCCTTTAAATTGGAGTTAGATAAGCATAGGGATCATGATGAATTGCCAGTTTGTCAGATCTGCTACTGTCCAAGTGAAGACTTTTTCTATTGTGGCAAACTCCTTTTAGGTGGTTTTAGTCAAGAGTCCTACCCACTCATAAGTACTTCGCAGAAGAATTAATTGTTTTTTTCCCCTGCTGGCTAAAATGCACATGCAACTGTCATATGAGACCACCCATGTCTTTGTCCCATCACTTGATACCATGTTAACTTTCTGGGCACAGAAGATACGTTTTCTTCCTATTTTCAGGTTCAGAGAACATACCATAATTTTTTTTTCATAAAATATACAGATATCTGTTTCAAATTAGAAATTATTTTGGATCAAGATATAGCTTATGCATTTCATACACTACTTTTCACTTGGTAATTCAATTTGACAGACGTGATGAGGCTTAGATAAGTCATACAACCATCTGTGGTAACATTTAGAGCTTCCCCAACTACAACACATACACCAGTCATTCCACCTGAAGAACTTAAAAAAACCCATCTATTTTCCACTTAAAATAGTAATAACAAAATAATCCCTTTCCAGACATGGTGACTATCCAGCCGTGACTTACTGCTATATGAATCAAGGCCAAGGAGTAAAGGATTAGAGTAATGAGCTATCATTTAGCTCAGTGAGGAACTGAATATTACCTTTTCTTTTTGGTGAAATATGTGGTAAAAGGCAGAAGACAAGGCACTGCTGAAATGACAGAGTGAATGCATGGCTCTGATATTTCTGTGTGTGTTGTACCCACGCCTTGTGAAGCCCACTGCAGTGTTTGAATCAATGGCACAATACACATACAATAAATCTGACGGTCCAGAAAGTGCAGGAATGCATGTTTTTGGAGACTCCACAGTGACAAGCCCAGGAGAAGTGGAGCGCTGGCGCGCAGAAAGTTTGGAAGGGCTCCCCTATAACAAAGGCTACACAAAAGTGTCAGCAAGCAGCCAGAGATCTTGGGACAGCAAGTGAAAAAAAATTCATGCTCCATGGGGAAAATATTATTTGATGAAAGAAGAGACCACCAAGAAAATCAAGGCGCATCACAGACAACTTAGGAACATAGAGCAGCAAAACTGTGTTCTGCTGCTGGCACTACTCACAGAGATGGTGGTCACAACCAGTAATGCTGGGAGTGGTGGCAGTAATTAAGGAAATGGCACAAGGAGCCCTGACATTAGGTAAAAGTGTCTACACAAAAAGTAACATAAGCAATCTGCTGCAGTCACAGAAAGTAACACTCTTGTAATAAACTTTTCAAGTAACAGCAAGAAAATAACATCTCATAAAGAAGATCAAAGACAGCTGCTGATCTGTCTGCCGTATTAGCTGTTGTGACTATTGCATCTGGGTATGATGCCTGAGCGAGCAGGTTTGCAAAAACTAGTGACAATTACTTGAAGTTTTTGCTCAAACTTCATAGAGGCTTTCAGTTTTATAATATAATATGATATAGAATCCTTCTTTTACACATGGGGACAAGTAATAAGAACATACTGATTTGCTTTTTCCTTCATCCTCAAACACAGTCTTGACCTATGATCAAGACCTCAATAGTTTAAACAGAAATTTAATTTTCACTGTATGTACTTCAGGGTTAACAATATGAGAATTACCGTGATGCACACAACTGTTAAAAAAATCATATTGACAGCTACAGATGGGGTGAGAGAGGAGGTAATTGAAAACATAAATGGGATTGAACCACTGCCACTGGTCTTTAATAAAATCTGTACCATCATTGTGTTTGTGCAAATTAGCTACTTAATTTCTCATACATTGTCCACGAATTTTTTCTTCAGGTTCAAGAAAAAAATGTCACACTTTTCTTACAACTCAGCAATATGCATTGGAGAACTGAAGTGAGACAGAAAAGTGATGAAAAGAAAGCTGTTCCTTTCCTACAGTCCTATAAACAATTTACAGATAATGTTTTACTTTCACAGTTACCTGTGCATTTCTTGATATTGCTATTTCTTTTTCCATGCGATCCTAACTTGCATCCAAAATTCTCCTCCCAAAATTCTGCAAACCAGACATTTCTTCGATTGTTAGCAAGTGTTCTGCTTCGAAAATATCTATCAAATCCTACATTGAAGAGAAATGAAAAAAGCATTAAAATATGATAAGGTATAAAAAGAGTAACTTAAAGACAATATCAGATTTCTATAAATGTAAGAACAAGAAAAAGGTTTAGACACAAACTATTTTATGAGCATAGTAGCATCTAAGTATTAGATTGCATTTCAAGGCCATGTAAAATCATGGAGTACCTCTTTGTTGAACAAGAGGCCTTCCAGGACACCTACGATTCTGCTTCTATTTATATAATTAATGACACCAGTTGAGAAATTAAAGATTCCTACTTAAACCTGATGATCACCAGTCTTACACCTACAATCCAGCAGTCATTATGAAATCGTGATTAACACATCCCATCTGGATTAGTTCCTTACAAGTATTTCCCTGTGGCTAAATTCTCCATGTAACATCAATAGTGCTCATTTTTCCTAATCAATTACCAGGCACTAAGAGATGATACTATATCCAGTACCCTCACAAGAATAAGGTGCTGCAAACCAACTTCCACTTCTTCCACCAAGTCAGAATCTTTCTTAATACATCCATCCAATACTCTCCTTATTTGTCACAAAGAATGACCAGGCTATGATTAAGAAGCTCTCAACCCCAAGTGTCATCATTATTAGACAATTACAAGATTGCCTAATTGCAGATCCAGCATCTCCTCATCTCAACAGATGTATTACATTTTTGTGGGATCAGGCCAACTCAGGTAACTTGGTGGGAAAGCTTTTCCTGGGTCCCCTGCAATCAAGCACTACATGATTTTTTTATTATTTTTAAAGAGACCTAAAGTACTTGAACTTTGACAGAAAATGAAAGGTTTGTGCCACATGTGTCCTTACCATCTATGGATGTTCTTTTGGGTAGAATGGTTACTGCTCCTTCTGCAATCTCCTCCTGCTGCTGGACTGGTGAAATTTTTGACCCCCAGCTGTCTGAGCCAATCCAGAGGAAATGTCCAGACTGATTAGCTTTTTTGGCTGCTTCCAGTACTCTCCTGCAAACAAACAACAAATGACCAATTAATCAAATTGCATTTACAAAGAACTTGAGAAACCCCAGCATTTATTTTGGCTATACATAACTAAGCTTACACTAACTAATTTATCTATAGTTTTCACAGTCTAAAGCATATTCAACAACAGCTGTAAGGAACTCAAGATACAGTAATATACAAGTTAATTTATTTTACCTTTAACCATATTTCTCTAGCATTCTTATCGGTTTCTTCCTTTTCAGTCACCAAATAACAATCTATTGGCACTGCACTCTTAGGAGCTAGGAGCAGTCTAGAACTACACAGAATAAAGGACCAGCACATTCTACAATTACAACTCAATTTCTTATGATCAGATTTCCAAGAATTTTTTACATAGGATTGAATCTGAAACTTCTTTGTTAGTCTATTTTCCACCAGCCAATCAAACTTCTTTGTGAAGAGGAACATCTTCAAAACACAAAATTAGGAAACAGTCACCTAATATCATCTTCGTTCGCAAACATGATCACTGCTCGAGCATTTGGAGTTTCCAACAAGCGCTTAATGATCTTTTCAAATTCTCCTGGTCTTGGTTCCCGAGGGATTTTGAGTGACTGAGCAATGCAAACACCTCCTAGGAAAAATTAAAAGGGTAAAAAAATAATTTTAACACAGTAAATATCCACACTTCAAATAATTCTTAGCTAACCAGGGAAGCAGAGAAAGCAAGGTACTAATCTGAAATACAACAGCACAGCCAAAAGTAACATTATTTATGTGTTTTGAAACATGCTCTGTACAGACTTACACTTAATGCTGCATTAAAGAGTATAACACAATTACCTGTTACTTTATATTTTAAGTACATTTTTGAACAACATTCTGAGGCCTGTTGTCAAGCACCACACTCTGGCTCAACTGGACTGAGTTCCCCAGACCTACCTAATCTGTGGTAGCTGAGAACCCAACCTTGCCACAGCACTGCATTGAACCATGGATCCACAGTTACCTTATGTCCATAATATGGCTCTTCAGTAACCGGTACTGCCACACAGCTCTGCTTTGTCAGCTGAGAGCATGTAGCAGAGAATACATACAGATCACTTTTAATTGTTATTATGACATTCTTAATTGAGTAGTCTTAATTATTTAGGAAGTTGTCATTGAATATTCTAAATTACTAATCAGCAAAAGAACATAAACTCAGAGATAATATTTATATTTCTTCCTGACTGGGGGTGCTGATTGAAATCTTTATATTTTACCTGTCAGGTAAAAAGGGCTGATTTCTATCGAAACTTAGTGATTTCTAATAGTTTTCACAGACCAGTTCAGGGGAATCTCTACTCTCCAATTACAACACTGTTATCTGTGTTTGAGCATGCAAGAGAAAAATTCCTTGAGCCTGTTTAATGAATCACTGAGTCGATATTGCTACCAGCTTCCAACACTACAGGTGATCTTTCTGATTGTTTGCTGATTTGCTTATTTTAATTATTTTTTTCCTAAGAACTATTGCCTGATTCTCATTACTACATCTAATGCCCACCAATGTTTGTTCTTGAATGTTGTTATTCCAAGCATCAGAGCCTATTGTGGGGAATCTAATCATTAACAAACCCAGAATATTAAGAAAATTAGAAAATATTTAGCTCTGACAAAAAGTGACATGTTACTAGACAAGCACGAGCAAATTGTGCATTTTGCATGCCTATTCCTAAATACTTCTACACTGAAGATTTTTTTCAGTGTGAATAAGAATGTGTTTTAAAAGAGATGTTCTATTTTTAATGAATTTTAAAAGAGCTATTCTATTTTTAATGAATGCTGGTATTAACCTTCTGATGCATAAGATCATTTGAGGCACATACGTTTCTTTGCATTAAATGTAGTTAGTCAACTAAAGTCACAGTTAGATGGCTGTGTTGTGTATGGGGGGGGTTTCCAACTTTCTCATCCGCCTTGTCCCTCCTATCAAAATATTAAAATTCTGTTTTTCCAAAGTACTTCACAAATTAGGTTGATGCACAACTTCAGTGGTAGGATTTGAACAAAAACAAGCGTCCAGCCCGGTGAAGTTTGGCATATAGATCTACATGAAGGTGGTACCATGGTCCCTTGTGTAAGCTCTCTTAAGCTTAATGTATTTAATCTTTAAGCAAAAGAAGCAAAATAAAGGTATTTCTGAAGGTATTTTTCTTTATTTTACTCAAAAAATAAGTAGGAATGGTTCAAAGCTGCCCCAAATCTGAGAGTGATTAAGAGGCTCTTGGACAATGTCTTATTTGTCCTGCTTTAACTTTTTGGTCAGCCTTGATTTGGTCAGGCAGTTGAACTACATGATAATCATAGGTCCCTTCCAACTGAAATATTCTATTCTATTCTATTCTATTCTATTCTATTCTATTCTATTCTATTCTATTCTATTCCAGTCTAGTCTAGTCTATGCTATGTAATATTTAGAAAATGCTGGGAGTTCATTATCAGATTTTGTGCTGCCTTTGCAGAATCTCACTGACTTCAATAGCTCTCTGCACAAGCAAATCCTGTTTGAATCAAGTTTAGATATGGCATAAATGAAGCATGGAATTATTGACTGCCAGTGTAAAAACAACTTTCAAATTACATCACCCAGTGTTAGTCACAGGCAAGCATATCACCTTTTTCAGTTATGCATCAGTTACTTGGGATGTTACATTATTATTTTATTCAATTGAGAAATTCATTCTACAGTGCAGGCTTGTCCTGAATTCTTCTCTGCTTTACATAAAAGAAACAATACTTTCAAGTCAGAATACCTGCCATTTCTAACAAAAATTGCTTCTATATAGGTCTTTACCATCCATAAATAGTGCAACAATATAACATAAATAATTTACTCTTATCTGCTATAAAATATAATATAAAACCTTTTTATGGCAACAAATTTCTTCACATTTTTATGAATATCCTGGCTCCCCATGATGGACAACTAATTTGCCAATAACAACAAATAAGCCTTTATAGCTGATGAACCTTATATTTACCAGGTATTTTTGAAAATCCAGTAATGAAAAGATGAACACTGCACTGTGAAAAGCTTTAACCAATTATCTAAGCTGATATTAGGCTATAGTAATAGACACTTCAAAGTCCTTTACTTTCTTTCTCAAGTACCAGGGCTGAAATGTAAGAGAAATATTTAGCAGGTATCCTGTAAACTTAACAATCAGCAATTCACCGTTAAAATAAGAAACACTCAAAGAAAAAATGCCAAGCTCTCAGCTGTTCCCAAAGTCATTCAGCACAAAAAGTAAAACAGATCCTAAAAATTATATAAAGGAATAATTTGTTACCTCATGTATTTTGTAAGTGCATTTTTCAACTACTTCTACTCAAGCAATGGCCCTTAAGGAAAAAAAAAATCATTCTACCCACATAAAAATCAAATGTAAATATTAAAAAATGCATATATATAATAAACTACATACATCCATCTGCGATCTGTGTGAAATGGATATCAAGAAATGAAGAACTGCAGTATCTAAAAAGGCTATTCTCAGTGAAAATAGTGCAGAAGAAACATCATTCCATCATTGCAGCAGCAAGTTCAGTCATGACTGTACTGTGTATCTTGGCATGTCTGCATTGAAGAATGTGTTAAGCACTACTAGGAATAAAATAAAATGCACTTCAGCCTTGCTGCTACACATATATTTAATTGAGTAGGCTATCTCCAACACACAAAATACTTTGTATACATCCTTACTTATATATTGCATATACAACTGCTACTCTAACAAATAACAGGATATCAGTTTTCAGCTAATGATGAGTTGCTGGATCCACAAAGGTATTCACAACATTACAGTGTCTAACCTCTTGGCACCCTGCTGCCTTTGAAATCTACAGCCTGGGCTAAGCGCCCAGACACAGAGAGATAAGTGCCTAGGAAAAGGATTCCTATGAGCCAGCAAACTAAATAAGGAATAATTATTCCTCCAAAATAGGTAGCAGAGGTACTAAAAGGACAAGTTTAAGTCCAGTAGTTAGGACTAATCTTATGAAGTGTGAACAAAAGAGAGATTTCCCCGAATCAAGAATAAATAGGGCTTGAGAACAGATGCCTCATACGTAATATCAATGGATTTACCATTTGCTGCAGAGGTGCCAAAGGACAGATGGTTCAGACATCTAAGGTCTCAAGGGAATTTATGGCTCTGAATTATAAGAATAAATAGTGTTTCACTTCGTCAGCATTTCTGACTGATTTGGCGTGATGACTGCTTGTCTCTGTTGCTCATTTCTAAGATCCTTCATTGTCTGCGGATGTACTTAAAAAAACACATTGGTCTAAATTTCCCTCAGCTAAAATGATGATAAATCTAACATTTGTAAAAGGAAATGAGAGCTAACTTTCCTCTTACAGAGAAGAAAATTATATTTTTAAGCCCCATCAATTAAAAGAACCTGTGATGAGGCTTCAGAGAGTGCTGCACTAAAAGTTATTGAGATAAAAAAGGGAGGGAGTGAGCCAGACAGACTCATTTCAGGTAGCTACTACAAACAGACATCAGTGGTTGTACCCACTGCTGTGGTATCCATTCCCTAAGTCATATATGACACAGGAGATGAAATTAAGAGCTTGCATCTATCACACATTTCAAAGACATTCAGAGGACACTAAAGGAAAGTAGTTCTTCAGCTACCGTGGAGGAAAATAAAATCTTACCACCTACTAAGGTGGTAAGATTTTGCTTTCCTCCACAGTAGCTGAAAAACTACTAAGTTCTTCAGCTAATTCTACTAAGCCTCTTTCACCTTTTTTCAGATGTGTAAAGCTAAGGTTGTCCTCAGTCAGCCCAGAGCTCGATTGGAGGAATAAAACAGTTAATATGAACTATCTTGTGTCAGTGATGACAAGTATCCATTTGTCTTCTGTCCAGCAGCTATGAAGTGCCATACCCAGCACCTGGGGCAAGGGGATGATGAAGGGAAGGAGAGCAGAGGTGGGAGCTGGAAATCAGGCTCACGGCAGGAGCTGCCTTACTCCTGATAAGAGGCTCAGTCCAGCCACTCCGCACCACGGTTACAGCTGGAAATTCATGTGCTTTTAAAAACAGAGACATAACCAGACCTGGTCTACAGCAACATGTTTTTATCTCTGTTGAGATAAAAATCACATCTTAAAAAAATTGTTCCAGGCTAGGCTTGCTTTGTGGGAAACAGGTTGTCACTAAACGAACAAACCAAACCAACAACAACAACAACAACAAAAACCAAAAAAAAAGGAGGTGAGATTTTTGAAGACATTGTCAGTACAGTGAATAAATAAACCTTTTTTATTGGTGGTCTCACAACAATAAGACAAATGGAAAAAAAATGGATATGTAGTACCCACATAATTTTGATAGGTAAATATAATAATATTTATAATAATAAATACTAATTTTTGCTTATGTGGGTTTTGAAGTCACAAGATGGCATGCTGACTGTAAACCATTAAAATCGGAATTACATGAACTTGCGTGTCAGACAATATTGAAAGTATATTTGGAAAATAGCAAGCAGGCTTGGTAGAAAATTGGTACAAAAAAATTAATTTCCTGGAAAAAAAAGACTGAATTATGAAGCTCACTGCAAACACAAGGGCTGAATTGTCTCCCACCCCAGCTAGGATTCAGCCCTACATTATGGATCAGCTAAGTAGGATACACATGAATGGTCCCTGGTTTTTTATCGAGAAAGCTGAAGACAGTTTTCAGTTCAAGTTTCAGTTCAAGGTCACTGCTGGGACCACAATCACAGTACTCAGAATCAGTTTACCCTCTAAACTATTTCCCCACACAAATATAAATATTCTTTGTAATACCATCGTAATAGGGAAGGGACGAAGCTATGTGCTTTGGCAATTTATTTGTTAGCATAAGGAGGGGTACCTCACCTGACTCAGTACACAGCATTGCAAGTCGATTATTTCATGAGAGCTTCATCACAAATCACATTGCTCCTTAAAAAGCTCAAGACAAATAGCCAGGCCATATCTGGGATCCAGTCCTACCTGGCAGAAATTTCTCAGCTGCCTTCAAGTACATACGTCCTTTGTGACTATGAGTTACATGTCACTGGTCATTAGGCCAACAAAATTTTGATAAAGTTCTGTGGAAAGTTTCCAAAAGACGTTACAGAAATATGGGAATGCAGAAAAGTTCTTATTCCAAGTAGGGGAACAGATGTCAGAGATTCAGAAGAAGCCTCAGCAAGAAATTCCTATGAGACCCACAGGGTGCTGCTGCAGGCAGACAGAGCCTCTGTCTGACAGAAGACTGCACACTTCTGGCAATATGACATGATGCAGAAGAACATAAGGAAAACACACAACTGCATTTCTCCTCCTCTTCCAGTCCTTCCACTGGATATATTGAAAGTCTAGAAAATCTAGACCTGTTTATATTGAAAGGCTGTTCCAATTGCCAGGAACCTAGATCAGTATGAAGATTATTGAAGATGCTAAAAACTGCAGGATGCTCCAAACTCTAATTCTGTTGACAAAAATCAGAATGGTTTTGTCACTTAGTAAATCCATCAACACGTTCTTTTTAAGCAGAGAGTTCATTATTTCTCAAAGTTGGATGGTAAGAAATCAGAATGATAAAGAAAAATAAAGTAAGTGACAGTTCTGCATGGAACTTTTACTGATGTTGACAATCAGGCACTTTTAGCAACTGTTATTTAAACTAAAACCAACCTGCCACCCTCTTGTGGGTCTCTAGATTCCCTCAAGAATCATTTTCTAGAGTATGAGTCAACAGGGAGTGACACCTAGGAAGATATAATTACAAGTTGAAGATAAAATTTCTCAAGCAATAATTCAAAATTAAATGTCTCCTTAAGGCCAAACTGCTGTTGCTGGGAGGTCTGAATGCAGTCATGCATTTTGTCCAGAGCTACCTCTACTTAACTACCCCAATAAATGATGCTCTCACTGATACTGCTATACGGACTTCAGGGTAGCTTAGCTTATGTTCATGTCCAAATTTGGTTAAATAAAATCCCATTCCAGTGCACCTCTTTTGTTGCAGTCGCAAACTGACTGCACTATAGAAATAAATCAAACTCTTGTGGCTTTTCATTTCCCCAGAAGATCACCAAATACCTCAGCAAAAAATTCACTGACTTACTTCTGCAAAGGCAGTTAATTCTTCAGCCAATAGTGGCAGTACTTTTTGATGTAAGGTAATAGAAGAAAATAATTTAAAAAAATAAGTAATATAAACAGGAATTTACTCTGAATTGACAAAAGCGCCATTTAATATCCAATACACTTAAATATAATGAAGGATGAGAGATTTTTTTATAACTTTTCTACCTTTCAAACCCATATATTGGTGTCTTATTTCCTTTACTTAAGTAAAACTGCATCTACCCAAAATCCCTTATTATTTATGACAAAGATTTTTTCATTGCACAAGCAGGTTGGTGATGCTTTTTCACTAACATGTCAGGTACAACTATGAGCTTTTCTACTCAAAACTAAAAGCTTTTAGGAGATCAAAGTCTCTCTTGTTTATTGTAGTGTTTTAGAAAAGGCTTTTTAGCAAAAGGTTTATTGTTGGGTCTTACATTTATTAATTCTTTTGCAAAAAAAACTTTAGAAAGCATTAAGCAAGACCATGAATGAACACACAACATTCTGATAAATGCAACTCACCCATTCCTTTTGAACCTGTTTTTCACATTCCTACATGTGTTCACAGGCATACAGCCATGCATATTTCACAAGCACATGTGCTCACACAGATCCTTACACTGCAGTCGAAGCAGATGCTAATTCTAAAATAGAAAAGGAAGAGAGAATAAACCAGCTCTGCCACTACAGGAGACCACTGGCTACTGGCTTCAGTCATCAGAGCCAGTTTCTCAGGTGACATGAAACAAGAGAGATCTGCTATTTTCTACTTCCATTCTGAAAAGTAAAACATTCTCTTTTCGTTTTTTCTCTTTTTTCTCCCAGAAGAAACAGTTCCAAATGTAGCACTATAGAATCTGCTAACACCAGCATCTGATGGAAAATAACTGCAAAGAATGCTCCCACCATTTCCAGACCAACAGATTTTTTTTATTTTTTTCAGATTTGAAAAAAAAACCCCAAACCTACAAACAACACATTTTTTATCCTTTGATTTTTAGTGCTATTTCTATAAATGAAAGCCAACTTTCACAGCCTCGAAAGTGAAAGGCTAAAAGAAAAATCTGTAGTGGGGATGTTTATGAATGGGTAAAAATCACCTAGCCACTCAAAAAAGCCACAGTTCTGAAAATAATGAATCCTGAAAGGTTGTGAGGGAGGATGTTTCCTCTCCACAGTGACTCCGTGGATAATGACTTCATAAAGGATATGGGATGCCCAGTCAAACTCCAAAACAATGTAATTGAAATAGGCCTCCACTTACATTTACAGCTGGTCAGCTGTTGCAATGCTTTCATAGCTGTGTCTTTTTATCATAACAGTGGATATAAATATTTCCCTCCGGGGAAGCGCTGTTCTTGCTACTTGCAGATTTAGAACTTGTAGAGGCATAATATGAAAAAAGAAATACACTGCTATTTTCTGTTTTCTGGCTACATGCCAGGTACATCCTTAATGAGGAAAGGAGACCCTCTATATTTTGGAGTTTCTTCTCTTTTCTAGAGATCTGGGAAACCTAGGTTACGAAAAGAAATTTCATAAATTCTAAAATATTTTCAAATTTTGCTTTTAAAGTAACATCACTTCTGACTGTTATCGTTTGACCATAAACCAGTTGTAGAAGTTGGATGCACTTCCAGATCCCATATTTAAAATGGAGAAAAGCTGCAAAACAGAGAAAGTTGTGGGAAGACTACCAGATGTGGGAGGGACTTTCACAGTACAAGCAGATTTCCAACCCAGGCGGCTGCTTTGCTGTGACATTGAAGCCATGGGAGAACCGTTTCTTGTGGGAAGGTCTCCATGGCATGGCAGACGAAACTCCTCTCCCTAAATGAACTGAAGAACGACTATTTTAAAGGTAAACTGACTAAAAGTTCCAGGTGTTGTCTCTTTACGTAGTCAGTGGAAGAGGAAAGATGGGAGGTGGGGGGAGAAGAAGTGTTCTGAAGGTTTATACTGATTCTAATTATTTTCTTTTTAGTTCTGTTAATAAAGTTTTCTTTATGCTCTTTAAAGTTCTAAGCCTGCTTTGCCTCCTCCTAATCCATATCTCACAGCAGAAATTGAATAGATAATTTTAGTGGGTGCACAAATGTTCAACTAGTGCTTAAACCCAGAACATTAATTGGTGCATTGGCCAAGAAACTTAAATTGGCAAACCAAAACCACTACATCTAATTGGTGTTTCCACCCGGTCATGGAATCAAAACTGCAACAGACTCACATAAAAGTAATAGCATGAACTCAAAGCCTGGCATGTGGTTACCTAAAGTATTTTCCTCCAAAAGTAAATTTGCTTAAATATGGCCCTAATTCTTTCCTCCATTCCTCTATAATTCCCCATATTAATGGGCCTGACTAGTTGCAAAGATTTGGATTTGGTATTCTGGGTAGTTGAGATGCTAATAGCCAATTCAAAGAAATTCTAGAGAAGGTTCAGGCATAAAATCATCCATTCTCCTCCAAGTATAGGTCCCAGGTCACAATCCACAAAAGTTCATAGGAGATCATAAAGATGATACAGGGGCTCATAGCATTCCTTATAAATATGTTTATGCAGGAAAAGAAAGTCCGCCACAACAAGGACTGATTTTTTTTTTAAGTACTTATTCCTAAATAAATATAATCTTTCTTCTTTTAGGATACTTTTCTCCCTGAAGGCCTCTCTAGTTTATCAGTTTTTATTCCATTCCCCACCTCGTTTATTTTAAATATTTTACCGGTAGTATAAAAGACTGTTTTCAGTTCAGTTGTCCTGAGTTGCCTGATTTTAATAGTAGGCTGCTATCCTACTTCTCCCTTGCATGCTTCTAAATACTGTCATGGTGTTCAGGGATTGCATTCAGTCACATCCTTTGAACTGAAATGCTGTACACAGGCAGGAGAACCCGACTTTTAATCATGCCTTCGAAGAAAAATAGCAGCTGTGATTAATGTTATCCTGAAACTTCTTTGTGAAGTGAAGACATTCTTCTTCTTTGTGGTCATAAAATAATCACAGTGTTCCTGTATTAAAAAAAAAAAATCCCTTCTGCTTTTTACTATCTTCAAGAAGATATGTAGCAAAATCAATTTTTATCTTTCTTCATGTATTTCTGTAGCCATAAAGTTCAATATCAGGAAGTTATTCTGAAAATTAGATATTTGTTATTTAGATTAGGTTATCTCTATTCATCCAATATTTATTTTCTCATAATTTGATCTATCAAAATGGTTTGCATATAAAGGATTACTTAACTTTAATGAAGATAAGTCTGAGTTTCACTAGTGATGTTTGAGCTTGAGTGCGACATTCACAAAAAGCCTCAAATTGGAAATTCAAAAAAAATAGCCTCAAAAAATAACTGTCAGCTAATTCCTTCTCTGAAACTGGAAAAAGATAATTCTGAGGTTTTCTCAACATGAAATTATACATACAAAATTGCGAGAAAAATCAAGAAGGGATCACTTCTGACAGGGAATCTTGTAGATAAATCTTATGCCAAGAAAGAAAACATGATATAGATTCACAGTCTCCTACAACAAAATGGAGATACACAGGGATAGAATGGGGTTTACCGCATAAATTCTTTACACAGCCTACACTGAAGTTGAGCCCTTGCTAACCCACTTGCAACCTGGTGCTCAAGAGGCCTTGTCTGCTTTCAGGGAAATTTTCACCTGGAGCCAGGATGACTTCAGCCATGCAGGAACCAGCTGAAGCTTCCTTCTAAGTCACGACTACCTCATAGAGACAACATAATATATTACGAGGTCTGTCCATCGATTAGACTAAAAGAGAAAAGATTTTTAAGGCCTAAGGGACAATTGCCATCATCTACCTTGGCCTCTGCCACTTAAGGGTGATCAGAATATTTTTCAAAAGCCTAACTTAGCTTTTGGAAAGGCAGTTTCACTAAAAATTAAATATTTTGCACTTGTTTGAAAATATTTTAAAGGATGAAATGACATAGTGGTTGGATTTCCTATCTTAGCAATATTAAAACATTAAGATAAAATGGGATTTTTTATTTCAAATGTATCGTTTTGAGGGTCTTTTGCTTGGTTTTTTTTTAACTCAGTACAAGATAACATCAGCACTACTGAGACAAAGCACTTAAATACTTGAGAAGTAAATATTTTCTTTTCTCTATGTGTTTCTGAAATTTCACAAAACAAATCTGAATATTTGTTTTATTTTTTTTTTAGTATCAGAGTTTTCAATGTAATGGAAATACAATTTCTGGGTGGTTCCATGTGTAGTGAGGCAAAGAATGCTACCCTGTAATGTCTGGATCAAATGGTTTCCATGTGAGCTGAAGTGTACGTAGTTAAAAAAGTAAGCATTTTAAGGCATGAAGGGTGTCCCACACCACTGTAGAAGTTTCTCAAATTATTTATAATCATCCTTACTGAAAAAAAAGTTCCTCTTAATCAGTTTGATTTTTAATGTTTCTACCTTCAGTTTGTAAACAACTCAGTCTGGTTACACCTTTTTCATCAAAAACACACCTCCCTCATTCTTCCAAACACTACAACTTGTATATTATTAAGTTTTGTTATCAAGTTATATTAAAAATTAGGAACGCTAGCTTTATTCCATTAAGTGTCTAGGCTGCAAGTTACACTTTCAAAATTCATGTCTTTATATACATCTATTTTGATGTTAGCACCTAACTATTTATCTGACTTCAAAGTTCTTTGAGAGCTGGACACTTGGGTAAAAACACAATTAGGATCTAAAAATATTAAGGAACTTTATCTGCTGACTTCTCACCATTGTGGGTAATAAAAAATTGAGAGAATAAAAATAAATCTTATATATTGCTTCAGGTCTTTGTATTTCTTTACACCAGTTGAAAATACAGTGACATTAAGAATTGGCAATATTTCTTCTGTAACACAGCAGTAAAATGAAGGAGTTAGCGACTCTGTAGCCGTACACGTATATAAACTTACAGAAGTCTACCTTAATTTTAAAAATGTAACTGGATTCAAGTTGGCCACACAGATCCAGTAGCTTTAAGAAAGTTTGCTGCACTGTCTCTATGCATTTAATACCAAGAGCCTTCTGTCTCTATGCACTTAATAACAACTGGTAAAATGTCTCTTGAGGAGAAGTTCAGGAGTTAGCAGATCAGCTAATTGGTCATTTCCTGAAGCATGTTGGGAAAAAGGATTAACTGAATTCATAAAGGTCTAGAGGAATAAAAAGCATTGGGTCAAAAATTACTAACCAGGAGACATCTTCAGACAGCTACAATAGACCTGAGAATTTACAGCTGAAGGAAGCTGCTGGAAAGTGTTCTGAAGACCTGTGCATGCAATTGAAGAGAGACTGCAAACTGAACACAGCTGAAGTGTCAGTCTGCTTAAAGGCATGTGACAACAATGTAGAAACATTGGGACAAGAGTAAAAGCACTGAAATGGTTTTAATTTTGGAGAATAATAAATGCTGAAAAGATTCTTGCCTGTTCTTGGACAAAAGATATTATCTATATACATGCATCGGTACAGGTGGCTCGGTGAGCAGGTGCAGTGAGAGCTGCAGGTTGAGCTCTGAGGGAGAGAAGCCTGAGGCAAGAGGCAGTGAGCTGGTGCCAACCTTTTGCACAACAAAGGGCATGGGGACCTGTGTCACTGCCAGGTGACTGGGCACTCAAAGTATTAAAGGTAAGGAATCCTTGTCTGACTGTGGAGTGAGCATAAGGAGTGAAGTGGGGCATCCACTGGCTCACTGGAGCTGCCCGCTGCGAAGGCGTTTCAGACCTAGCTCGAGTGGTCTGACAGTGACTGCCAGAGAGGCTCTGGGATGGCCAGACAGGAAAGTTTCCTTAACATATAAAATAAATTGCAGAAATACAGCAGTGTTTACTTTTATCGAATATCTAATTACTCACATCTGGGTTTTTGTTTGAGGATACAAATATCAAATTAATCTTCTGAATTAATCCTACCTTGTAAATGATACAGCAGACATATACTAAAGATTCTGGATGGGAGCTCTCATGTTGTTTGATTCAGATCATTATTTCTCTAACAGTGGGGATGCACTTCCCTTGTTGGGAAAGGACCAGCAAACAGAATCAAATGTTATGTAGTCTGTCGATAGCTGTACTCGGACAGGATTTAACCCTACCTGTCCTTTTATCAGATGCTAGAAAAACATGGCTTCATTTTCGCCAACATCGTGAAAGGAACAAAGGCTCAACATAACATCAAAGTCAGAAAAACATGTCAAGAAAGCTGCTATCCATGTAGGGAGAAGCAGGAAAACCTGCTCTTTCATTGAAAGTGCACAGCTAATGTAAAATCCCCTGGAAAGAATGGCAGCCAGTGGGAAGAAGAGGTTTTGTTCTCCTAGTCCAAACCTGGAAAGCATCGGCTGGAATATATGGATCTCACTCAACCCCAGCCAAACTGCTCGGTGACATCCGATGAATGGATGCACCTCTGTTCAGAATTAACACTACAGTGTTAAAAGGGAAAATCTAGATACTTCTACTAATGTAGCTATCAAATGGAAGAAAGGCTTAAGACATAGAAAACAGGTCAAACACTAGGAAGGTGGTTGGACCACAGTTTAATCGTTGGCACAGAGATGCACTCTTCTTTGTTTTACCAGAGACGAAAACTTGGAAGTGCTCTATAGGTTTATTTCCATCTGATTTTAGTGTTTAAATATTAGAATACTCCAGATCTAACTGTTTCCATGCAAATAATACCTGTGCTACAGTAAATCATCATTAGCTGTAAAAGAAATGGAAGGAAGTGGTTGCTTTGTCAATAGATTATGAATTCATGGTATACAGTAACTGACAAAAGATGTCTGCATCTCACCCCCTTCTAATACAAGGTTTGATAGATCCACCACATTTTGTAGAGAATGAGACAAAGAAACACACCAACGATGACACAAAAAATATAGTCACCATGTACAAAATTGCTTTTATGAGTATTGCACAATAGTGGACATTATTATGCTGTTAATACAAGATGAAATAAAAGCCTATTTCAGCATGCATCTAGTCTCCTCCACATAGGCATTTGATCAGCAAAATGTCTCATCAAGGATCTGAAGGATTTTTCTCTGTTCACACTACTTGTCTGATCACATGGTTTCAGTAATTTGGGGCAATTCATGATACATAACATTTTTAGGATCCTCCATTATGTTTTTCTTTTTCCCAAAAGCTATAAAAAATTATACCAGACAAAAATCTATTATTCATGGGGCACTTATATCTCACACATTATAAAAGAAAAATGCAGAAATACATGTTTTCAGAATTAATTAATTCTGAAATGTAATGACCATCAAATTTGTCAAAAGATGTAATGGGGAAAATGAAGGTACTTAAATTTACTTTGGGTTATACCTTGAATAAAGATATATGAATAGCCCCACAGACTCATGAGAAAGAAACTCCACCTTGTAGTAACAAAAAATCCATTCTATACTTTTTGATGAAAGTAGCAAGTGAGGATAAAAAAATGAAGATAACATAGAAGACAAAGAGAAGATAACAAAGCAAGTAAGGACTGGAGAGGTGCTACAATCACTCACTGTTCAGTGTAATGCACAAATAATAGTGCTGATCCTAAAACAAAATCTTTGGCAAATGCCTGCTGCTAAAATAATAATACACCTTTGTTTGCAATGCTTTATGATTAATGACTGTCAAGTTTTGAAGTGGGAAAAAAAAGCAGTAGGAACAAATCCTTTATTCTCCAGACTTCCAAAGAACTTTCTTGCTCTGCTTATATAAAGAAATTTCCCCAGTGAAATACATACTTCTGCTGTAAGAAAGAGTAGAGGAACAAGGGTCTTCCAAACCCTTCATGGTAAACTTACTATGGGAGTTTGCACTGAAATTTTCAAGTCAAATGTGTATTTTCAAATCCCAGAAGAATTAAATAAGTTACTAGAAAATTGAGTATTAAAATTTTTACTTTTTCATATTCTGATTTCTGATAGCAGCCAAAATACTACAACTTTGAGAATATTTTTCTTTATATTAGAAAGATCACAGTCAGACAAAGATGTACAAAGTTACATTTAATTCAGTATTTGAAGATACAGTATCCCTTTCCCACCAGTCAGAAAGCTTTCAGTGATGGAAAGATGGAAAAGGAGGAAATCAATTTCAATTGTGTGCAGGTTTTGTCTGTAATAAAGTTAAATTTTCTTTATATTAGATCGTGCAGTGCATGTTTTGGATTTAGGACAAGAATAATGTTGATAACACAGGGATGTTTTCATTATTGCTGAGCAGTGCTTACTCAGAGCCAAGGACTTTTCTGCCTCACACCCCAACCCCACCAGCAAGGAGGCTGGGGGTGCACAAGGAGCTGGGAGGGGTCACAGCAGGGACAGCTGACCCCAGCTGACCAAAGGGGTGTTTCAGACCATATGGTGCCATGCTCAGCATGTAGAGCTGGGGGGAGAAAAAAGTGGGGGGACGTTTGGAGGGATGGTGTTTGTCTTCCCAAGTCACTGTTACATGTGATGGGGCCCTGCCCTCCTGAGGATACCTGAACACCTGCCTGCCCATGGGAAGTGGTGAATGAATTCCTTGGTTTGCTTTGCTTGTGTGCACGGGTTTTGCTTTACCTTTTAAACTGGCTTTATGTCTCAACCCATAAGTTTTCTCAATTTTACCCTTCTTATTCTCTCTCCCATGCAGCTGCGAGAATAAATGAACAAGGGGCTGTGTAGGACTTAGCTACCAGCTGAGGTTAAACCACAACAAATAGTAAAAAGCAAAAGACACAAACAGCTTCTGCCCTCTTTTTTCTTGCACTTGTTTCTTGCAAAGGGACAAACTTATTTTAGAACAGAGTAGCCCAAAAATGAAAATAAAAGGAATATGGGAGGAAAAAAAGAAGATATTAACTGCAGAATATCATTCCTGATAATATTATTATAATATATAATTATATTATATAATATATAATAATAGTCTGAAAATAAATTTAATTCCAGTGAAGAAAGCAACGTTATTACACACCAGTTTAAGACACCCAAGCCACTGTGTAGAACATTTGTTTATAAGAAGACAAGTCAGGGACGGTGAGCTTGCTGTGGTTATGCATTTCCACACAGTGGCATGTGCACACGAGGTCTACTGGAACCCACAGCAGACATTTGTGTACAATCTGCAAGACAGACTCCAACTTCAGGCTTCATATTTGGGCTCCCTGGGTGAATGCAGAAGGATCTCAGTGTCCAAATATAACTCATCTGAGTTTTTCTAAAACTGTAAAATGTTTAGCCTGAGCTAGCCTTTTCACAATGACAACTTTACTTCTTGATACATAAATCAATCGTTGGCAGGTTTTCCATATGAAGTCAACTACGTGCATAGCAATCCTAGTAATGAAAGTCTAGCCATTTTCCACTCAGACTTTCACAATTTTTCCTCTGTGAAACTTCTACTCACTTGACTTACGATTCATCTCCTGCATAGCAAGAAAAACATGAAGCATGAGATTACAGTTGGTAGGGAGGAGAGGAACAGAAAAGGGACTCTAAGGGTCTTCACTTTCTCTTTTAGTTGCCTATCTCCAAAAAATACATTCACAATACAGCATTATTCTCTGGAAGCTCCTTCTGGATGAGAATACCTACAAAAGACTTACAGTGCTTCACAGAGCTATGTCTGTTTCATACCATACCTCCCCCCTGTCCCATGAGAAAGACACTGTCCTGTGCTGCCACATGTGAAAAAGCACAGGAATGCTTAGTCGCCTCGCTACCACAACTGCAGTCAAGACCAAAAGTACTTAAGGAAGAAAATGCATCTGTCATGCACTTAAAGAGATGCCAGCAGCAAGTCTTTGTTTTAAAATCCTATCTGGAAAAAGGACATTAAGAGCACAAAACTATGTGCAATAGAATTAGCTATTGATTGGCTTCTTTTGATGCTGTCTGATTTTTTATTGGAAAATAATATACTAATATCCTAGAAATCACCTTTAACCATCTGTGTGGCTGTTAGATTCAGGTTAGTCCTTTAGAATCTGAAGGGCAATGCTGCAGATGACAAAAGTCCAGAGGCAATCCCACATGGGACTTCCTAAATTGAATTCCTGCTCTCACGGTGTTGTTATGTTTTCCTCCAAGTTGCATGCCTCAGATTGGCATTGCATGCCAAGCTTGACTAGGGCGCAGTGAGAGCCTGATTTAAAATCAAAGCAAACCGACTATTTTTTTATTTTTTTTATTTTAACAGGGCACAGTCAAATGATGCCCATGGCATCGGACAATTTACAGTCTAAGTCCCTGAGACAGAGGCAGTGAAATGAAGCAGGCAAGGCCCTATCAAAAACTAACACAGGGACATGTACATAGAACTGCCTCCTGAAGTTGTAAATTCTGAGAAATTATCAAGATCATGTCTTAATAGATAACTTAGATTTTATTCTTAGAGCTTGCCAGGAAGAAGCCCAGCTTCTCTCAAGTGCTAAATCTAGTGATTAGCAATGGAGGCGATAAGAAAATATTTTAACTATACCCCAGTCTCCTGGTATTTTCCCATTGAACACCTTCACACTATTTTCAGAATACCTGTCAAATTCTCTCTTCAATTCCCCTCAGATACTTCTGTCTACAAAGCCAGGGTCATCCTTTCCAAGCATGAACCTGTATGATGGGACTTAAATGACTCACTCAAAATCAGTTTTCACAGGCAGGATGCAACTGGAAAAAAAAAATTACTGTAATGTAAGCTTGGGTAAGCAGAGTTCCACCCCACTAAGAGATGGATACCCATACTCTGTCAGAAATAAACCCTGTTCATTCCAGGAAAACAGCGTGTCCCTGGGCAGTTACAGTGGAGTTCAAATACAAATTCATTCTTCGGCTGATTTCACAGAATCTTCACAAAGAGATGAAAACTCTCACCATCCTTTCTCAGACCACGTACAGGCAGCAAACACCTCTACAAACTTTGTTGATAATTAATAAAGAAAAATGAGATAAATTCAAAGAATAAATTATTTGTTGCATTTTGTCACTGAAGAGACTTGGGAAAAGGTCTATTGTTATATTATTACTATTACAATGAAGTCTAGAATGGACAAAATTCTTTCCTTCTAATAAAATTGTATATACGACAGGAAAGGATACTTTTCTGCATCTCTGCAGAAGGATTTAGTTCTGTATTTTTATTTGGAATAGTCGTTTGTTTTTTTTTTTTTTTCCCACATTTGAGGCTGAAAGTTCCCTGCCAGCTGTCATTTAATTAAATTTTGCTAACTGAGCTCGCTGGATTTCCAGTTGCAAGGGAATCTCTACCAGAGAACAGCCGTTATGGGTCTGACCAAAGGTTCATCTTCCCTGATAGTCCTTTTCTGGCTATGACTCATAGTGGAAGAGTGGAAGAATAAACATATGTGCTGACACATTTTTCTAGCCTTTGATAATCTCCAGCTCAAGGGCTTTTTGAGAGAAGGTGCCTTTATGCCTTTCATCAAAAGCCCTTGCTAGAATTTTTCTTCATTAATATGCTTAGTCCCTCTGAACACAGGTAAAAGCTATAGTAGATGGTCCAGGGGTTCCCTCAGCCTAAATGATCCTAAACTTTACAGCGCCTAAACATCAATCTTCCTTTTTCTATTTTCATGATTACAGTCTTAAGCTCCAAAAAACATAGTTTGATCCTAATGCCATGGCAAAGTCTTCCAACGTTGCATGTACTTTGTAACTTTGCCTTCTTGTTAAGCAAAGACTTAACAATGGTGGTCTCATTCAACATATATACTCATCACTTTTCCCCCTCTTTCAGGAACAGATCTGCCAAGTATATTTAGATACACTTCTATGCAGCTTCCCAGAATATTCGAGTATCTAAAACTGTAGATATATTTTTATATCCCCATATGTGTGCCTGCAGATTTTTTTCATGGACCCCAGAAAACTGGCCAAGAAAAGCAGCATATGCAAGAATCTGAATGTACAGGCATATACGCACATCTCTAAAGGCTGCATGAAAGTCTTTTTGAAGTAACAAGTTCTTTAGTTTCTAGGACAACTGAAATCAAGGACCAGATATATTTGACAACCAATTCACTGCTCTGGAATCAAGGGAACTTTATCTTTTTTTATGAATGACTCAAAACACTAATTACAGAATAATCCCAGCTATATTTTCTTAGTGACTTTTTACAATGGTTTAGCAGTTATCTGGTACATATTGAACCCCTTGCTGTTGAACCCCCCTATATGTTCAAATACGGTGATTTCCTATCTCTATTTCTGTTTGTAACTATCCAGTAACTGCAGTGTTTTAAGGTAAAGTTCTCAGATGCTGAAAAAAATCTTTTCCTATGCATCTAAAATAATTGTATTAATAACAACAAATTTAACAAGACAAAATTGGTTACTGATTGGAGTTTGGCAATTTCATTAAGTTTGCTTCTAGAAGTCCTATTTCATACTGCATAGCTCCCTCTGAAGTCACTGAAAGGGCTTCATTTTTCATAGTTTGGAATGTTCATTAGATATTTATATGAAAAATGAGAACAAACTATGCTACAGTAGATAGAACAAAAACAATTTCATAGGGCAGTAAACTCTCATACTCCAGGGCATAACCCAACAAGTAATTTATAGGGTTAGGCAGAAGCTTTGCTCACAGACAGATTATTTCGAAGAGAATACAATTAAATGTTAAGTACCTTCCATCAAAGCATCCATTCAGTTGTAAACTGGACAAAATATGGTATCACAATTTCTTTGCCTGTATCTTTGTGAAACCAGCTGCCTGCCTACCACCCTCACTTGAGGGACTTCCACAGCAATCTTTCTCAGTCCAGACTGCTCTCAGTACAGTTCACATAGTCAGACATCAATTGAACTAGATGATGATATTTTTTAGGATTTAAAATGTGTTTCCTGGCCTATTTACTTCTTCATTTTACTTTACTCTATTCCCTGCACCCTTTAATTGTTAAGGTATGAAATGACCATTTTTTTCAAGTAAGCAAGGCAAAGCCTCTGTGTATTGCTTTCATACAGCATATACCACCCTGAAATACACCCACATCTGAAAGCATAAATTATCTTCTTCCCTCATTTGCACATGGATTCTTACGTGCAATATCTAAAAGTGTATTGATCAAGTTTATCCAAAGCTTGTGGTAAAAGATGATAAAGAAAAATCCTTTCTAAATGTAGAAAGGTTAAACATATAAAATACATACAATTATCTACCCTGTTATTAATACCCTTCTGAAAAAATGTTGGAATAAGCAAAACCCTTTGCCCACTGAAACCACTGATCAAAGAGTTTTTACAAAGCACCAGAATTAACTGTCTTTAAAGTGATTATTAGTCTGATAGTCCTTTTAATTCAAAACTCCATTGCATTTGCTTAAACACAATTTATCCACCAAGTGCCTTATCATTTAACATCATTACATTTTTGCAACAATTTTTCAGTGAATGTATCTCACAAAACTCCTCATCTATAACTTCCTTCCCCTTCGAGTTGTATTATACTTCTGGCTAATAGGTTCAACCTCATACAACGGGAAAGGAATAAAAATAAAGGAAAGGAGAAGGTGATTTAAAGTTTTCATGAGACTCCAAAGTCAATGCACGCAGTAACATAACGGCCTTTCACTCAATATAGTGCAAAACCACAATCCAGACCCAGAGTGCAGCACAATGAACTGTGAAGGCTTGGCCATTAGAAGTAGAAACATCCACTCTTCTTGTTTCTCCTCATTTCTTGGAGAAAAAAAGGAGTTTGTCCGATTTTAAATGTAATAAATAAGGCAGTGAATTTGTTCTCATCACTCCCTTCCATTCAATAGCCACACAGTAACCACTGCAGCTGGCTTTTGTGGGTGAGAGGGCTGGAAGCAGGTCCTGTGGACCATTTTATCAGCGTCAAAACAAGCTGGTGTCAGCTCCTCATGAAGATACAAGCATGAACTTCCAGCAGGGTAGAGCACAGGGGCAGCTTGAGGTGCCAGGAGTGACATCCATACACTCCCTGCCTCCTCAGAATGCACATACCACAGTGGCAGGGGACCTGCCTTGCAAACACCCCAAGCCTGTCCAGAGCCAGAAAAACCACCTTGTCCACGTGGGTCAAGGTGGGAGACTATGCCTGCAGCCTCCTACTTACCTCTACCTCCCCTCTCCCCAAAGCTAAGATTCCTCTGAGAGAAAGAATACGAAAAGTTTACTTTAACAAGTCCCTCAGCATAAACTGCTTGATAACTTAAATCAGGAAGATCTTCTGTGACTGTACATTAAGCTCTGCCTGATAAGAGAAAAAAAATTAAATAAATGCTGCACAGACAGAGAAATGTATGTTTGATTAATTGTGATTCTTGCATGGTATTTAAGAAAACTGTGCTTTCAGAATGAAGCAGCATGATCTGATTTCTGAAATACCCTTGTGTTTGAGATACCCACTTACTTTATAAGCAACTTTATAAGCACTTACTTTATAAGCTACTTCATTGATATACAGTGTGCAACTAAAGTTCTCTGAAGTTAGGACAAATCCTATCATCTGAACTTCAATCAAAAAATTCTGTTAAATAATAACAGAAAGTATTTGTCACAGAGCTGTATTTTAAGGAAAGGAGGTTCAAAGACCCTTCTTTACATTCACTGTGGTTTAGAACAATTAATGATAACAGCAAAAAAGAGTTCCCGGTATGATGACAGATTACAAACAAAAGTTATTTGGTTACTTTTTTTACTGGAAATCCAGCATCAGCCTGCTGATGGTAAATGAAAAGAAAGCACAAGGACAGGTATTGACATTTTGTATTTCTGAACCCATCCTTGGGACAGCACATTCTTTCTTTGGCATTTCTTTCACATTTACTTAGAACACGATAAATATATCTATCCAAGCAACTATATCAACACTAGAGCTTATTTTATCTAGGTTCAGGCGCCTTGTGTTGTTATGTAGGTGGAAAGGCAGATTCGTTTCTCCTTCTTCCTCGAGATGAGTAGGTGTGTGGAAAAATGCCATATGAATCAAATTATCTTTGATTCATCATTGTAACATTCACATCATACAAAATGATTTGTGCTTAGGAACTCATTTTTTATCCATGCATTCCTAGCAAGTATGGAGTATACAAACGCAAAGACAAAAACCCAAGGACTCCACTGATTCAAAATTCAGCTTATCTCTGTATTTGTTCCACATTGGGGTTTTATTATTCTTTTAGCAACAATTTGTATAATAATAATTAGTAAAACCCTATTGCATTCAAAACGTTTTGGTAAATGCCTCCTAAAGGGCTTAGAATCCCTTTCTTTGAAATACCTATAGTTAGAGTAAATCACATTAGCTATGGCAGCCAGCTGAGCTCTGTTCAACCGCAAATGTTCTCTTTTAATCCACCTGGATCTCCTCTACTCCTCCCCACACATTTTGTGGGCAAGGAAAACCAAAGGCCTTGATTACACAGAATGTCCCACAATATTTTCTTCTAGAGAATTTAAGCATAACATTAAGGACACATTGCACCACTCCTTCTGAAGTCTGCAGTACTTGTGTTTCCATAAATCTCAAAATGACTTCCTTGTTTGATCTTTTCCCAGCATGTGAACATGCAGGCACTGGAAGCATCTGTGGGATTCTGAATACATCTGAAGTAATGTGCACATCAGTCTCCTGCTGAATGGGTCTTAAATCTACAGCTTTTATTGTTCAGGCCATTGCTTCAAGTTGACTTGCAGTGCAAGAGGATTCCTGCAGAGGCTTTATTAAAGTCCAAATTCTGCAGTCTGACATAAACAAAATGCAAATTCTCAGCTTTTTACATGCAAAATACATCTGCTAACAACCCTCTCTTTCATTCATGTGACATGCAAAACCAATTGGGAGAGTGATCTGTGGTGGAAGAAATTGTTTTGTCATCTCATTCCAGTCAAAACACTGAGGATGTGTTTCTAGCTGACCCATTAGAAATCTCAAGAATTATATCCTATACTTCCTCTGTCTGTAGAAAAAAAGATATTTCCTATTTCACTTGTAGACCAAGCAGGCTAAAGTTTTGTTGATTCTGATGCTATAGGAGTGAAATAGAGTATCCACAATAAAAATATTAGTAAAATGGCTCCCTCATCTGAATTTTAAAAAAAAAAAAAAAAAAAAAGCAACAACAGAAACAAACCCTCAGTTCTCCCAGGCTTATTCTGTCCCACCACAGAAACCACCTGAGCATTTCAAAATAGCAGAAAGATACTGGTGAGTTGGGTTTTGGGATTTCAAAGGGGTTTTGCTTAATTATTCATACAGCAAATTCAGTGAAAGGTATTATTAGTTCTCTTTTTCCTCAGTTCATTTAACACAGGTCTCTCTGCTTCTTCACTTAGTGTTATTATTTCTAGGTGTGAATGTCTTTTCTGTCATGTGAAATTGAAATTCAATCTCATTAACATACAATTTCTTTTTAGATTGCATTTTCTCTCTTGTCTACAGCTAGTATTCACTATTTTGCTTTTTGCTTTCTTTTTTGTTGCTGCTCTTCCTCTAGAATATGTTTTGGAATGTAGTTTACATGAAAGATGTTATACAAAAAGCAAAGGATAATCTAATTTCTTTTTACCAAGGAAAACAAAGTCCACATCATGCAAGGCTTATATCTATTATCGTTGATATTCAGGGAGGGTAGATGATGAAAACGTCAGAATAGCTAGTGAGGGTGTATCCTGCATTATTGCTGTTCTGTAAGGACAGAGGGAATGGAACAGGAAACATTGTTTTGTTTGCAGTCATTAATTTCTGTGCTGCAAAAAAAGTAACACTGAGCAGATGCAGCTTTTTTCTGAACAGAAGTGTTTTCTCTTCCTAATTAATTGGGGACTTATTCAATACTGGCTCAGCAATACAAAATTGACCTTTGAAGATCAAAGTGATAAGCCAGATGGGGCTAAATCTTGTCTCTCTTACGCATGCTAAACTTTCACACATTTCAGATGAGTTTGCATCAGGATTTAGACAAGTGATCATTGTACACCATGAAAAACAGCTCCTGGGACAATTTAATTTGTACATCCAAAACTTTCATGTTTCACTTTATTTTCTTCACCCTACCGCTACCCCTTTTTTGGGATTTCTTCTGGGAGAGTTTCATCCCCACTCACATCTCCCTCAACCATCCCATTTTGCTTTAGTACAGTTGGCAAACTTCTTACAACACACAAAATCTTGGGAGCAAGAATATTAGCACTGCATAATTTAGGAGAGCCTCCTCATTACACTGCTTCTTCATTTCAATTGTTTGAAATCCTTTTGCACCTACAGGCATATGTAGAAGCCAAACCAGGATCCAAGTGGGCTTACATTACTATTTCTTGAATACTAACAGCTGGAGGGTTAAACTAATAATTCAGAATCAAGCAAACATTTTTCTTTCAAAATACCTTACAAACTATACAGACTATCTAGTTTTGTAATGCATAATATAGTTTATATTGAAAATCCTCATTACAATAATACTGTATCTGCCATCATAAGGATTGTTTTAACTATTTTTCCCCTGAAATACTCTTAAATTTAAAGTAAGTCCTCCTGGTACCAGAAGGTGAAACCTGTAAGACCTCAACACCAACAACAATAGCCAAAAATATTTTAGAGATTTATGTATTCAGTGTATTATATTCCCTTCTCACTACCAGAGTTGTGTTTTATGATGAGCAACTATCTAGGCACAGAATACAGTCTATGGTCTACAGTCATTCTAGTCATTAAAAAGAAGTCTGAAAAAATCCAGGGTTCTGGCACTGTCAAAATGGCCAAATAACAACACAGGTTGAAGATGTTTACAGTAGTCTAATAATTCTTTAAATGCACGATTACTGCATGACAGCCATGGAGGGCTGTACTGTACCAATCACAATCTAAGCACAGGAGAAGTTCTTTAATTTTCTAGCGAAGTCCTGCACTGGTATTGTTTAGGCAATATGGGAATAATCCCTGGATGGTGTCAATCAATATAGTTCCTTGATTGTCAATACAGATATGTTTGATAACACAATTGTGAATATAACTTTTTTAGACAGGTTGAAGATGGAAATAAGAATAATGCAATCTCACTGTATGCCATCTTAGAATCAACTAACAGCCTGAAAAGAATTCAATAATATTCATCAAGATGTTTTTAAATTAGGAGACAGAAAGACAAGACAGATAGTAGTTCACCTGGAAAAGTGAACAAAGCTTTTTAAGGGTTTTCTAGTGTCAGGTTCTTCTTATTTTAAGACATCTTTCTGGATAATGAAACTGGAGGCAGCCAAAAAAACCTACCCAAACTCCCAATCAGTGACCTTAGAAGGTCATATACTGCAGCAATAAACATAAAATCAGGTACAAAACTATATTCAAATCTTGTACTCTGTCATGCTTCTGGGTCACATATTTAAAAGCCCAACACATTAAGTCAAATATGGAAGGCCTCTCAAGGGTGAGACACAAGAATGCTGCATTTGACCACACTCTATGAGGTGGTAAAATACCTGCCTACAAAAGGATGAAGCTGACAGGATATCCTAATTAATATTTTTGAAGTACCTCAGATCTCTGTCTACATAAATTCTGTATAACAGTTGCAAAAAAATACTCAGGATAAAGTTCTGCACTGAATTAAACCACTCACATTCAGCCCTACAATGGTAAACTGGTTCTCTCAGAAGTGCCAGAAAAAATATTGCAAAACAAAAGAGCTATTTACATAAATTATAATGTTAAGACGTGAAGAAATGGAGACATTAACATTGTTAGGCTAGAAATTAGAAGCTTCTTAATTAGCTGTGAAAGAGAGAGTATTATTTCAGTAGATTTAGGAAGAGCAATAAAGCCCAGAGGTTTTAAGAGAGATCTAAGCCACTTTTTGCATGGGATCATGTATCCTGA
Organism: Melanocharis versteri; assembly: GCA_013397845.1. Lineage (NCBI taxonomy): Eukaryota > Metazoa > Chordata > Aves > Passeriformes > Melanocharitidae > Melanocharis > Melanocharis versteri. Next base: position 5,848,388 of record VZTG01005248.1, on the reverse strand, counting down.
TCACTCTAATCAGTGCCCACTCTTTCTTCAATCAGGTACATTCATGGAGTTGAGAGATGTTCCCAGAGCTCAAGTCAGCACTGTAAGCAGTAGGAGAGAACCATAGTCCTTCACTGCAGACCCAGGAGGACTTGGGATGCTGCAAGCAAACAAAGGCCATGCTCCTGGCTAGGGAGCTGAGCTGTGACCTGGATTCAGTTCACTGCTCTGCTATTCATCTCTCATGTTTCCTCAGGCACATCACCATCCCAGAACTCGTCATCTGTGACAGAAATAAATACTTATCACCATCAGAGGTAGCTACAAGGATCGATACTGTATGGATTTAAGATACCAGAGTAACAGGGAACATGCAACTACCTTTACAGGGTGCTTTTCATTCCAAAATCGCAATTTTTATGGGCACAGTCTCCTCAGCTCTGTTAGCACATCTATCAGGCACTTGCATTTCAGGCCAGGTGACAGAAGCACTGCTAAGAGGGCACAGACCAGCGAGTGAGGCAGCTCACAGCAGAGAGCGGGAGGCAGCCAGAGATGACGCGCTGCCCGTGGTCCTGCTGCCTACCGAGACCAGCCCGGAGCCTGGACCGCACTGCGGCTGCTGCACCGAGGGGAAAGGGAGCGTGTGTGTGTGCCTGTGTGTGCTGTGTGTGCTGTGTGTGCCTGTGTGTGTCCGTGTGTGTCTGTGTGTGCTGTGTGTGCTGTGTGTGCCTGTGTGTGCTGTGTGTGCTGTGTGGGGGTCTTAGGGGGGAGGGTCAGGCTGGAGGGCAGAACTGCACCCCTCTGAGCATAAGGGATTGCTGTCCTCTGCCCCCCACAGCCCTCAGCATGTGAAACACGGCTACTTCTCTCGGTCTTTCTCCTCTGCCTCCTGACTCACTTCCATCCTCCTCCACTCCTGTCCATGCCAAGACAAGCACGACTTTGGCCAGGGCTTTCTGCCGTCTCTGGTGGAACAAAATCAGTTTCACCTGCTCTCCTGGGAGGCATTGAGCTGCTGCTGGCTGCTACATCAAACAATGGCTCTGCCACTGACACCGTCACAGCTGCTTTTTAGTTCAGGTGCTGGCACGCTGCATGTCTGCTGCTTTGTTACTGCCTGGTGGATGCTGTCTGATGACTGCGTGCCCAGAAGAAAGCATTGGGATTAGTATGCAGCTTATCTGTGTTTAACAGTCAGCCAAAATATCAAAAAGCTATGTATAAAATTGTATCTCTGTTGCTACCCAAAGGAGTCTATACTCTTCTGTGTTTTTCCCATGAACACTGATGTTATAGTATGTTATTCAATTAGGACTTTTTCATACATATTTTGTAGTTGAAGTCATACATCCAGCTTGTTAGCCTAAAATTCACAGATTGCCTCCAGTGTTAAACTTTCACTTTTAACAGGATACTCAGATTTCTGTTTCTAGAAAGTGAAGATAAATTACAGCTCCCCGTGGGGCATTTCAGAGGATGACTCTAAATAAGCCAAAGGCAGTATATTAAAGAACAGATCTTTATTACAAAAGCTTATAAATTCACAGTAACTGGCAAGAAAGGAAGGCCACAGAAAATTCAAGAAAATAGACTAAGTTCAATAAATATGCTTTTTTTGATGTGGAGAGTAGACAGCACTGCAGAAACAACAGCTTAGAAGACAAATCACCATCTGGGCTAATAAGAGTTCACACTAATTCTCTTATCCCCATACAGAAATCAGGTCTAACTCAAATAATCAAAATATCAATGTAGGATTTGGACTCTAAGCCCAAAGTTGCCAAAAGGTCAAGAGTATAGAAGAGCTCAGCTCTAACTAGCAGTTGAGGATTTCATTTATATCCACCGTTTCTGCATGTGCGTAACAACAGAAAAGGAAGGAAGAAATTTTTTTTGCACACTGACTCACTGGATTGTTTACCTTGAAATACAACCTGCTTCAGAGCTTGTTAGAGTAATTCTCACCATAGGACCTTCTTGCCTTTACAGAACTGAAGTTCAGGTCTCTTAAATGCTGTGATCCCATGGCATCAGTATTTTAAAATCCTTTACCCTCATGTTAAATGAATAAAGTTTAGTGACTTGATCATTAAACTAGTCATTTGGGGGTCTTGTATCTGGCAAGGTTTTTATGATTTTTTGTGGTTTGATTTTGGTTTTTGAGGGGCTTGGTGAAGTTTTTTGGTTAATCACTTGGGCTCCATCAATGTTTTAATTTTGCTTAAGTAAGCAATTTCTTTCGAATACAAAATTCTGACTAAATTCTTTAATCAGCTTTTGCTCAGAAACTGTTTATTTCCATCTGCTTTACAACTGTAAGATTTAAACAGCCTATCAACTCAGCATAAGCAGCAAGTCATCTTGTCAGTCTGTCCTTTCCTCTCGGGGATGCAACTACTGTATTCTGTAGTTCTGAAGAAAGGAAATAATAGGATTAGAAAAACATTGAGGAGAAGGGGATGTCGAACAAAAGAAAAGCACGCTGTGGTTCTAAAGTCTCATCAAGTACTGGGAATTGTAATCCATTTGTGCTAAAGCCTTTGCCTCTGCTAATTAAAGAAAAAAAAACCATGAAAGACTTATATAGTTTGATACTGTAGTGTGGCCAACAGGGAACCATAATTAAAACACATTTGAGTGTGTTGGTTTTGGCTTGGATGGAGTTAACTTCTTTCATAGTAGTTACTAAGGACTGTGTTTTGGGTTTCTGCTGAAAACAGGAGTGATAATACAGAGTTATTTTAGCTATTGCAGAGCAGTACTTACATAGAGCCTAGGCCTTTTCATACTGTCCTGCCAGCGAGGAGGCTGGAGGTGCATAAGAAGGTGGAAAGTGACACAATCGGGAGAGCTGACCCCAGTGACCCAAGGGATATTCCAGACCATATGGCATCATGCTCAGCAGTAATGCTAGGGGGAAGTTGGCTGAGGGGCCACTGCTTAGAGACTGGATGAGCATCAGTCAGCTGGTGCTGAACAATTGCTTCCATTTGTATCACTTGTCTTTTAGTAGTTTTATTCCTGTCTCTTTAATATTTTCATTTTCATTACAATTACTGTTACTATTAAAAGAAAAATATTTAAACTGTTCTTATCTCAACCCAAAACTTTTCCCACTTTTACCCTCCCAATTCACTTCCACTTGTCCTGCTCGGGCAGGGAGTGAGTGAGCAGCTCTGAGGAGTTTAGTTGCTGGGTGGGGTTAAACCACAACAGAGTAAATGCAATTCTAGTCACAATAAGCAATCTAAAGTACAGTCAGTCATACAAACACACCATTATTTAAGCATTACAATGTATGAGACAGCCAGCAATCAAATAACCTTATAGATCCCGTACTCACTCAGCATACCAAAAATATAATGCCCAACTACTTTAGAAAGATTATTCTATACATCTTTGAGGGAAATGCAAAAATGTGGTCCAACAGGAACAACTAATTTTTGTAAGCACTTTCAGCTCTTATGCTTTGTATCACCATTAGACAGTTTTATTTTAAAAATAAATACTATTTAAATAAGTCAATGTAATTTCAGATACAGAGGATAATTTTACGAGAAAAACTTTGTGGTCTGTTTTCTTCATCTTCAGAGACACGAGTCATGGGTTTTTTTCATGTACTTCTGTATTGGCTCAGCTTCAGGTACTAGGCTAAATAAGCATTCACATAAGACTTAGTTCTGTTGAATGAGGGTGGTATTGAGAAGAATGACCTTCTCTGCATATTAAAGTTTACATAAGAAAGGTGAAAAACTGTTTGTGACCTTGTAAAAGGCCATTCTTTCCATTTAAACAGAGCTGCAGGCAAGCACAGAGCATTCAGAATGGTGTTAGGGTTGTGTGCTAATCACACTGAAATCTGTAACTGTGAGTGAATAGCATCTGAATATTGGTCAGGAAAACACACAAAATAAAAGCTGAAACCTACATCTACTGATAATCCATCAGCTTTAAAAGCAGAATCAAAAACTATTTTGAAACTCAAAGTTAAGGCTTAGGGTATTTCTCCTATCAAGACCAAGCAAAAACCAGAAAAACAAAACAAAATGAAACAAACCATACCATAACTCCCGTCTGCCCTTCTGCCACTCAAAAAAACCCCAACCCCAACTGAAAACAGACAAACGAAAAAATCCCAACCGCTTTTTGCTCAGAATGTATTTTCCTGTTCCTGGAATAAGTGAGCTGCAAGTCTCAGAAAAGAGGACAATTGGGATTTCAAACACAGAGAGTCCAATGAGACTATGCGACGCGAGACATCAGTCTGTCTCACATCTAGATCAAGGTAATTCAGATGAGAATTCACTGTTTCAGAGATGAGCTGAACTCAAAGCGGAACGAGAGCAATTTGACATTCCCACTTGCCGCAGTTTGCAAAGACAAGCAATGTTTGCAGAGGTTTGCTTATTGTTCTCACAATGCCTTTTCTTGGCCAATTCTTGTGTGCAAATACCATAACAACACAGTATAATAAGCCAAACCTGCTTTAGCCCCCTGCATTCCCCAGTGCGCATTCAAACAAAGCTTATGCAGTTTGGCCCAGATGCGTGCACATTTCCATGTGTTGAGGTAAGCAGAGAAAAAGCCAAGATCAAAGCCTCTTCTCTCCCAGGTGAATCGCAGAGCTACAGACTCACCCTCCCACTCCACTGAACTTAGTTATTCATGAGACACAGGATGTTCGTCCTATCAGAAAATACTACTCAAGCAGGGTATAGCTATCAGTGAATACTTTGGAAAATGCGGCTGCAAAGTACTGTAAACAAGTACTTGTAAATGTCCCTCTGCTCTCTACAGAAAACAGGATGGTGAGGTGTGGAGACAACATGAATGTTCACAGAGAAATGCAAGCTACTGAATATTTCTTCCCCCCTTGGCTGCTAAATAAATAATAGCAAAAATCATGAAGAGTCCATAAAGCTCTACTTTTTAGAGCCATTCAAGCTTGCAGCATCTGTAGTTTCACTAGCCAGTTCCATCACTGGTTTAATCAAACTCTGCTTCATGTGATTTCCACCAGATCTGATCAAGCTTTGCTTCATAGGATTTCCACCAGGCTGCTCCCTCCTCGAGTATTTCCAGGGCTCATTCAGCAGGACTAGCCTGATGACTAATCTCTCTGCTTGCGCCCCTGTGCTAACCTTACAGATTATCTCTCAAATCCAGCAGCCAGTTGTCTCCCCAGTCTGGATGCCAAAAAGATGGGAGAGCTATTCCTCAACCTAACCATGTCACACTGGAGGTATTCAACACCTAGAGTTAAAGAAAAATTGTTCGCTACGTAAGTATGAAAAATACATGGTTCTGGAGATGGGTAAGTCTTGCATACATGCAGAGTTTGTCATCCTTTTAAGCTGTACCTTAAGTATCTTCATGACATTTCAGTGCATCTTAAATTACTTCTGAACCCTGGAGCCTTTTCCAGCCAGCTCACCTTAGCAAGACCAACATTTAAGCCATGTACACACAGTTCTTCTCTTCTTACCCGCAGTGTTTTGTGACAGGCTTTCCAGGTGATCCTGGGAGTTTCTCTATATATAAAAAGCTTGGCCTCCTTATTCTGTGTTTAGTCATATTCCACCCACTTCCTGCAGATTGATAAAGTGTATTCATTTTTGGTCAAGGAACAGTCACTAAAATTTAAGTATTGTCCAGAGGCTGAAGGGTTTATGCTGGAAAATTTGTCAATAAATGTAGATAAACATTTGCCAAGAAATATTCACAATACAGCAATTTTCATAACTATAGAATAATTCTGTAATTTTGACTGGAATTCATGTAACATATGCAAGCTCCCCTAATCATCTCATGTACCTACTGGTGTATCTTTGAGCTGCTGCAAGGACAGGCAGCATCCGCAGTTGTTGCAAAATGTGCATTTATATAACAATATAAATGTATCTACCCTAATTTTAGCTCCTGCCAGCAGGGGAAAGTGTTTGCAGCTAAAATACAAAGTTTGATTTTTTCTAAACAATTTATTCTTACTTACTGTACCATCAACCATACTCGCACATTAATAAAATGCAAGGGATTTTCCTGTCATCCTTTTCAGCATAAATTTCAAATCTCAAATATGTTCAATTACAGCTTAATTAATTTTCTACATTTCTTCTGATTGTTCTGGCCCTATCCTGTAAATGAGGAGAAGCTCTCTGCTGTGACTGCAGTTTAGACCCTTTCCTTTCACTATTAATAATCCCATTGAAAAATATGAAGCAGCCTTGCAAGATTTGTTTAAGCTTCATCATTTTCCTAATTTTCCAAAACTGAGTATTTCCATTGTTACTACAAGGATGGGTTATATTGAATATTGCTCCTATGAATTAAAAAAATATTTTCACATTCAGAAACATTTCCGTGCTATACAGTAGCAGAATCAAGTGACAGAGGAGGATGGAGTATCCCTCAAGATAGACACAAAATTCCTTTTTCATTCCTTCAGTTTATGTTATGCTCAGGTTTGGGATTTTTCTTTTGTTTTGTTTTAACTGGTTGCCATGTGAACTGGCAATAAAGTATACCTGTTAATGTCTTCCCATTTTGAGAAAAGAGAGGCTGCTTTTAATGAGTCTCTCTCTGAGAAGAGATTGTGTTGCAGACTCGACCTCATGCAAAAGGAGAATTCAAAATATCGTAAGCAATTCAGTAAAACCGCAGCTTGCACCCAGCAAATCTGCCAACATGCTTTAATTTGGGAGCAAAACTACTGACTTTATTATTCCAAATACAAAATCACCACTAACAGGACTAATAGCAAGTGCTATCAATGGAATAGCTCTTGATCTGGTTCTTCATCAGAACTTCCTGAAAATTGAGCATTTATTAATGAAAAACTTCTATAATTAGTATCCAACCTCTGCACAAACCACATTATCTAGATTAAGAATTAAGTAAAATGCATAGGAATATAAAAACATTTGTGATGGAGATGGAAGAAGGAAAGAAAGATACATTAGTTACAGGAAAACAACACTTAGATTAATGCCAAAAAAATAACAGGATTGCTAAATATGATGGGAAGGAACTCACACTTTCCAGCCATATGCTGAGACTAATCTCTTCTAGAAAAAACTGCATTCAACACAAGTGTATCTGGAGAAGAGCTCTGAGCTGGGTACAAACCACAGACACTTGTACTCAATTTGTAAGGGGAGGAAATGGAAGAACAAGAGGGAGAGGAAAAGCTATATTAAGAAGTCAAATTGCAGGAGCCCTTTGACTGAAGAAGATCTTCAAAACTGAAAACCTGCCATTAATCTCTTATTTACATGGAAAGCACATGCTTCTTTTTATCTGAAATACTTACAGTAATGACAGGAGCTGAGACTAGACAGATAAACACAATATGTCTGGTTATCAAGAAATTTAAATTTCTTATCTAAATTTGGGGTTGAAGCTGATATTTGCTTACTGTGAGCAGATAGTGCATCTGCTCAGTGAAACTTATGTTCCCACCATTTTTACTGCTAATAGCAGTAGTGAAACAGCATTTTCATGGGGCCCATTTTTTCAGGAACCAGTCATTTCTAAGGGGGAGGAAATGCGGTTACTGAATCGTCCCCAAAATCAGAGATTATAAACCCCAAAAATTTACAATGGTGAAATCCAACGTGAAGCTGGGCACAAATCTGTAACATTCACTCAAAAATTTTTAAGCTAAAATTGTTCTGTATGAAGCATGTGAGCTAAACAAACAGACATATTATGATGTAACTGTTCTGAGGAAATTTCCAGGAAGGACTGTTTTTTTCTGCATTTTTAATCACACTTGGTAAACACAGCAGCTGATACATCTGCTTCTTTCTATGCATGTCTGCTCTAAAAGTGAGTGACTGTGAGTGGCCATGTTTATTTATCAGTTTATTTAATTTTTTAAGAGCTCTGGAAGCATGTGTGATCTTTAACAGAAGATCATGCGGTCCTTTCAGCAGCTGTGCTGCATAAAGGAAAACAGCAATGTTTCTGCTTTGCTTAACCAGCTAAGTCAAAGTCTGGGAAAATAGGAGGCCATGATACTATTCATGCAAGAAAGATATAAAGTCATCTCTGGTTGTTTTTTGGTTTGGTTTTTCTTTCAGTGTGCTAGTGTACTCTGCCATGTAATTAGTTGGCCTTATTATAGGCTAACACACAACACACACCTCTACTTTGATCACAGCATTGATTTTGGTGGCTGGCTTGAAGTCTCTGTATGGGTACTCATGGCATTCAATGTAGCACTTTTGGAAGCAAACGCAGAAGACATGCAAACATAGCAATTCAAGCTTAATCATATAATTCATTTAAAAAATTGGGCTTTTCACACTCTGCTACGTGTCCATCTCGATCTCTCTCTTATTTACATAAAACTCCCACTGATTACACAGATGATGATAATTACGCTAAATCATTCTATGGAAGTGCTGCCAAAGACACATAAACTCAGGTCCTGCTGTACACGTGTCATATAATGGGGATATCAATTACTGTGCCCAAAATTGAGCACAGTGTTTATATTATTGCAACATGCACACATACTCTTACATTTATGAATCATTAGGCCACGGTTTATCTATTGATCTACAAGCAAATTCATTGCAGTGGGATAGCATTAAGTATGACTGCTAGAGAAGTGTCTAGGCATATCTCAAGATTTTACTCATTTGTTCTTTAACACCACAGATTTATACGTAAAAAAGAGGTAGGTAATGTCAACATTATGTCTTTAAGAGTCAACACATTTCTATTCCTAATACATGAACAAAACATATTGATTCTCGAAATAATCAGTTTTGCTCCTTTTTTTGAGAACACAATCTTTTCCAACACTTGGATGTCATGAGGCCTATGAAGGTGTGAGTCAGGTTTAACAGGAGGACTGAGTGACTACCTACCCCTCATATTTTGAATGCAAGACTATTCTGACATCTGCTCCTGTCATTAAGGTGACATTGCACCCCTGAAACGAGTTGGTTTATATTTTAATGGTACCCTACTTCTTGGCCTCCTATCTTACATTTGCTGAATCAACACTATCACAAAACAGCAAAGTCTGTCTGACATAGCAATGTTTTAATACATGATGATTCATCGTGACAGGACACTGAAAGCCCTGTGGCATGTGCAGAAAAGCTTTAAATAGTACATACTTGTTAACTTATTTTAATTAAAAAGGCAAATGCACAAGAGAGACGAGAACAATCTTTCTGTATCACATCACTTTTATTTGCTCCACTTACCAGCACAGAATCGTTTTGGTTCCATTAAGAAATTCTATTTTAAAATAATGTCTTTTTCCCTACTTTCATATTTTCCTTTCTTTTCTGCATAGCATATCTAAAGGCATACAGCTCCTGGCTGCAAATACTACAGAGGATCACTAAATATAGGACAGCATGAAAATATGTTGAATACATTTGTCAGCACTGTATTAAAACAGAGCTGCATAGCAGAAAGATTCCCGCATAGTTAATATATACTGGCTTTATCACCTTTCCAAGGTGAGAGCACCCACACAGGTATCATAATCAGTGACATTTTTGCAAAGTGCTTCAGGATATTTTATTTTTTTTCTCCATAAAATGCATGCTGAAAATGTGCTAATGAAGGTTACACTACTTTTTAATTTTATATTATTAGCAGAAATTCAGTATTTCATTTCAAACTACAGAGGTCTGAATCTCCCTTGTTTGAAGTGCTGCCAGCACAGCTGCAGAGTGCATCTCAGATTAATGGGAGCCACGACAAACAGAATGAGTTAACCCAGTGCAAACCTTCCATCAAATATGCACAGCAGGTAAACAATTGCAAACTTCCATATTTTCTCTGCACTGTGAAGTCATTGCAGATGACATTAAGTTGTTATGTAGCAAGGGACATCAAAGCAGTATGTCACATCAGCAGAAAACCCAGAAATAGCACAAGAAATATCTCCACAAACTATTTTCAGCCTTTCTCAGGAAAACTGCTGTGAAGCTGCATGGTAGAGCTAAAAAAATTACAACAGTTTGCAGAAATGGACCAGTGTTTCTTAATGAACAACCTTTCAGCTTCTTAACAGCTCTGCAGAACAGAAGTGCTGTAGAATTCTCTATCAAAAAAAAAAAAAAGGTTTTGCTAATGATACAGCCCCATAATTGATCTTTTTTTCTTTGAACACAACTGTGAGATCCACAATGCCTCCTGAAAATCTTGCATTGAGAGCAAAAGTGCCAGAAACCATCCCTTCACCAGACTTTGAAATAAACTAGTTACTTTTATTCCTTACAGGTAACAGAAGCTCCACTGTGCATGCCAAGTTGTGATGAGGCATGTTTTAGCACCATGACTGCAAGGGAAGGCAACTCTTGGAATACACATTTAATCTGCTCTGTGCTACCAATTGCTGTTTCTTTAAAACCCGTTCCAGAGACTGGCAGGGTTCACTGTCTGCCTACAACGCGTTCTACAGCCCTTGGGTAACTAAGAAGCAGTGTAGGGAAATCATCTTACTGGTACTTTTGAAATCACCACAAAGGAGTTTGTACATCACCAGTGCCAAAAAGCTCAACTATGCTCACATCAGAAATGACAAATTTTCATGATGACTTTGGTAAAAATACTTTTACCATTGGAAAAATATAGTGAAAGACAACTTGGTGTGGGTTATAGTAGAACAGTTTAAGTCTGAACATCTCAGCAATAATCAAATACAGGTATATTAATTTGTTTTCTTAACATTGGCTACTAATTGAAGACACATAGTCAGCTGTTGTAATAACCATAAAAACAAAACAAACAAACAAACAAACAAATCCAAATTATCTTTCCCTTCATGACTGCATATTTGTGTTGACCCTCTCCTGTTCCCAGCAAATTACTTAGGTCAAGTACAAGATACTCTTAATAGCATTTGTTATCATGCAGGCTTCTGTCAAACAGCAGTGTCTTACATTTCCACTGGCATTTCTTATCATTAAGTGTCCATGTGAGCGTGCTGGTTTTAGCAGATATCTTGCCTACTGTTTTTTTCTTCCGACATTTAAATCAATAATCCTTCAATCAAATTAGTCATACTCAAAAATCTTACACTTATCTGCTAATTCACAATACTAAATGACAGATGAAATGCAATGGTATATGAAATATCTTACACAAAAGACAATATGTTCTCTACACCCATGGTATAAAGGACACAAAGTAATGAGATTAAATTGCACTAAGAAAGATTCAGGTTAGAAACAGGAAAAGCATCCAAAGAACCAGGGCACCTAAAACACTCAAGCAGGGTGCTTGGGGGTGCTGTGACACACCTGTCATTGGAAATATCTAAGAGCATAAACAAAAATCTACTTTGAAGTGTCACAGGTCTTGTCAATCTTGCTGTGGGTGAGATGGACTAAATAACTTCTTGTAGCCCTTTCTACCCCAGACATTCTAGAATGTGCAGGAAGCATGGAAAACACAAAGTTCAAAAATTGGGCTAAAAAAAGTTTCTATTACCATCTAAATTACTATTTGAACTTTTCTCTAGAGCCTACTTCATTCTTTAAACACCTGTTAATGAAAAGCACACACCTCAGGAACTGTTACTTCTTAAGTAGAGAGTGGGAGAACAAAGGGGAAAGCAAAAGCATCCAATATAACCAATAGTACAACTGATGAGACATTCAGTTTTATTCTTCTTGCCCAGTTGGGATTTAAAAACTCATAAAAGTGACATGGCTCAGGTGAAAAGGATTATAAAGAAAAGCTACATAGCGCCACATTTCTTAACACTATTTTCATTCATAATAGCAAGATCTCATTAAAATATTAATGAAAATGCCACTGCCTTACAGCAAAGTCACTAAGACACGTCTCCTCTACTCACAGCTTCAATTTCTCCAGGGATTATCTTCATACCATTTGCTACATATTTTGATGTCAGAAACATTTGAAATGTAGTAAGACAAGAAGAACCTTAAAAGCACACACATATCCAGGAGGAGAGAAGTAAACCAAAGAAATCTGGATCTATGCTCCAGGGAGCCAAAGCACCAAGCACCATGGCAGCAACCACACAGTCTGCTCCAGTCCAGCAGAGGGGACCACCATGTGCAGTCATCCCCACGTGCACCCCTTATATCTACATTGCATTTCTGACCTGCCAGTGCAGCTGTTTCTGCAGTGGCACCATAATAACCCAATCCAAAGGCATGATCCAAGCTACTAAATCTTCTGTAGTCATAACTCCAGTAATTCTATTTGCTACTACCTGCAGTAGCTAAGCTCAACCTGAGTTCACTCTGGTCAGGACATAATACCATGAGCAATTGAGTTTGTTACATGAAAGGATGAAGGGGGAGAATGGTTGCAGGGCTTGTAACTGTCCCAGATGGCCCAGCAGCAGCTGAATGAGGATGTGTGTTCAGGCCTACAAGGACCAGGGAAAAGTGATTATGCTCTTTTTTCCTGATAGCAGAATGCAACTTGGCATGACATTTCTGTGTTTAACAGCACCCTTGTCCTGCAACATTTTTCTCTGGGCAGATAAAAAAACCCATCCACAAAGAAATTGTAACCGTCTCCCACACAGTGAAAAGATGAATGGGGGTACAATTAAAGGAAACTGAGAAGTTACACTGACATCCTAACGGAAGTTATAATGGCATGGAAATTATAGGATAAAATATAGTTGCTGTTTCCTGGATGGAATGTGTTTGGCACGCCCAAAACCTATTCAACAATGATTCCCCACACACACAATCTGCAACTGGGGGCACGTGTTAAGGGGGGTTGAATGGAGGGTGGAGCAGAGTGGAGAAACCATGGCCAGGCACTGTTGGAATCCTCGCAGGGAGGGGAACTTGATGGTAGCTTGCAGCTGATAAACCGCATTGCACCTGTCAGCCAGGGGAAAGGGGGAAGGTGTCCTGCTGCTCAGCCAACAACTGCGGTGGAATCACTCTCCTCACATGAACTTGTTTCATTAAAGCCTGATGGTAATATTAACACACACTTCCATTCCAAAGTTACCCATCTCCAAGGCACAACCACCCCTCATGGGCATGTGCTCTATATTCTTTTTGATTGTACAATTTTACACCAATCAGTAACAAAGGTATGCATGACTAGAGACATTCAAGCTCCACCTAAACATAAAGAAATAATATGAAAATAAGTCAAGAATGCGGGAAAGATCAGGGAAGACTCCATTGTAACCGTTGGGATCAGCTGATGGGCTGAACCTATCTTGTCCCCCATAGGGATGCTTATTGGGTAAGAACCACACTATGTGTGCTGAATACCTTTTGGGGACTAGAGCTTGCTGTGTATTGCTTTGAATATGTTTTTTCAGTCAGTACTATCACCAACAACCCTTGAACCTTAACCTGTCACAACTTTATATTAATAAAGAGTGCTATTCCATAAACCATATTGTGAGTCCTTCACAGGCACTGGCAGTTGCCTAGAGCAGGGAATATACTCAAATAAAGAGGAAGACCTGCTGAGGTGTCTCCCTTGTGCTGTTGGTGTATTTCCCTCAGTCAAACCACCCCCCCAGTCCAGCAGGACTGCACAGTGAAGGGTCCCCATGACAGACTGGTCAGACACAAGGGTCTCGGCTTTCCTGGGTGCTGAAACCCCATGATAGACAGGTTAAACACTAAGCGCTGGGTAAATCTCCCCATACTAAGGGTCAGGGAAACCTCCCCTTTTCACATGACACACATCCCTTTTTCTTTATTCCTTCATCACTTTAGAATACTTTACTGACAATTATTTGGCAAAGAATAATTTCTTCTAGTCTGTCCTAGCCTCTATCACTTAAAAGCTGCTATTATCAAATTCAGACTCTATTTTCAGGTTACAAAGTAGTCCATAAGATTAAAAAGTTAAGAAAAGACATCTAACCTCTGTGCTTAAAAAAATACTCATGGACAAATTGCCTGCTTTACGGAGACAAGGAAGCTAAGAAAAGTTCTCTGATGACACTTACAAAAGAAGCAAGATTTCCAATCTTCAAAGCCACATGGAAAAGATCAGTAAAACACTCTGGTATTTAATACTTTAATGTAAGCCTCTATAATTAAATGTTAGATTTTCTATTAGAGAAATGATCAGATTAAAGATGAGTTGATCAAAGGTTTAAATTAATTTGGCTACTTTAAATACTCTAATAAAGATGTTGTGTTGATTCTCAAACTAGCAGCATTTACATTAAGAGTATTTCAGGGAATGCCTCATCATATTGTGAACTACAGTATGTTCTTCTGTACTAAGCATAAAATTCTGTTCTTTTGGGGGAAAAAAGAAAAGCACACAAAGATTTTCTGCTTATCTCTGCAGGCTAAAAGCGTAAGAAAACTTATACTGCACCCTATCCTTTGAATTTTTCCAGCTTAATTGCACACTACACCCACAAACTCACTTTCCTAGAAAATGGTATCTTAATAGACGTTAACCCATACCTCTTCAACTGCATTTTTTATTCATTGTCGTGTTTAACATATTTCTCAGTAGAGGATCAAACCTGAATCAACAATGCAAACCTCACCTTGTTTCCCACCATGCATAGTATATGACACATAGGCCTATCAGGACAATGAGGACATTCCCTTTTTGTGTCAGCTAAAAGGGGAACTCCTTGGACATCATAAACAGCTTGCTTCATCTTACCCTGTAAAAGAGTGGACTAAAAGAAATAACTAAAACACAACATCTTTAGTAAAACAATACAATAGGTTATATTCCAGACACCTATGAAAGAGGAAATATCAAAATTAATTCATAAAAAAGCTGAAGGTGTATAGCTCAGCTAATGGATAAGAATGAAACTCGACAGTAACTGAACAGAAGGAGCAAAGAGTCTATAAACCAGCATTTCAAATACCGCATTGACATTCTTAGCTCAACTGCCTTGTTTGGGCTGGAAGGGATCTGGAAGATCATCTTGTTCCAACCCACTGGCATGAGCAGGGATGCCTTCCACTACACCAGATTGTTCAAAGTCCCATCCAACACTTCTAGGGATGGGTCATTTACCACTTCTTTGGGCAATCTGTTCTACTCTCTTACCACCCTCACCTTGAATTCCTTCCTAAAATCTAATCTAAATCTGTCTTCTTTCAGTTTAAAGCCATTTCCCCTTATCCTTGTCCTGTCACTACATGTCCAAGTAAAAAGTTCTCTCCAGATTTTCCATGGGTCCACTTTACATTCTGGAAGGCTACTCTATCGTTTTCCTGAAGCCTTCTCTTCTCCAGGCTGAACAACCCCAACTCTCTCAGCCTGTCTTCTTAGGAGAGGTGCTCCATCACTCTGACCATGCTCATGGTCCTCCTCTTGACTCTTTAGTGGATCTATGTCATTCTTGGGCTGGGGACCCCACAGCTGGATGTAGTAATCCAGGTGGGGGACTCATGAGAATGGAGTAAAGGAAGAGAATCCTAACTCGGAAAAATGAGTTTCCATTACATCTGTGGCATATTTCACAAATGTTGGCTAATTTTTTTACTCATGTTCTTAAGTTCTGGTGAAATGTGGGACACTAAACGCTCATGTGTTTCCACAGTCCCAAAGACAATCCAGTCTAACTGTAATAAAGTTGATGCCTTCACTAAGACCCTTATCACTCTTGTCTCTTCATTATCTGTATAAAAATGACAGACTTTGTCCACAGGCATTTCAGCCTAATCAAAATTTCAACAATTTTTTCTCACTTTCTGTCTCTCTCACATGTAGGCACCTAAGGGTATCTAAAATGAAATGGGAAGAATCTGGGCCTTAGCTGCACCTGCAATCAATATGGATTAAATGCTTCTACTTACCCACTACATAACATTGACTCTGAGCACTGGAAGATACAAGAATATGAACCCAATCCAAACCAAAAGCTTGAATATGAGTTGTAAACTGGATTTGGAATCTGAATCAGTCTTTAAAGCAACACCATATCTAATCCTCAGTTGACTCCAAAGTCACAATTTGAGTTCTGGTTGATTTTTGCTAAAGGAAAGAAAATATATTTTCCAAATGTTAAGGTGTATCACTATAAATTCTCCAGTGGCCCTACTGATGCTCATAAGTGGTGAGGTTATTTTAGCAGTCTGCAATTTCAGAGGGAGGAACTGTAGGCACTCTGTTGAATGGTCTAACATAATTCTAGCAGTGATGGTTTCAAAAAGTTGAATGTCAGGAAAGAGTGTATGAAAAGAATATAATAAACTGTGAAATAGTTTCATAAGAATAATCACAGAAGCACCAAGATGTAGTGGCCTAATGTTAGACACAGAAAAGCACCTCATGTGGTAGACATATGTAATACATCCATAAGACCAGCTTTTATTCATCCACAGTAATGACAGTACGTACAATTATTGGCTGTCATGTATATGTGAGAAGAAACATGAAAAATGCAGCATATTTATATTTAAAGCTGCACGTGCAGGTACTGAGAGTCAGCTTTGACAATTCTCATGCACAGGCTATTGCTTCTGTTTAATCTCTCTTACCACATGAATATGAGGCTAGGAGAAATTACAATACATGATGTCTGATAACAGGAAGAATTTTTTTTAAATCTTCATTTTTGATTTTTTTTTTTCAGATCAACAAGTAGAGAATTCTAAAAGGTAACAAAGCTTCTTCAGTTCATGAAAGGATATCACTTGAGTTCTAAATGGCCAGAATATTTGACATCTATATTGCAAGGTACAATTCTTGAAACAGACCCATAAATCCACATAAAAGAGATTAATTGTGATATTGAGAAGGAAAGCACATGTAGGATGACAAAATTGCAAAAATTAAGTGTTACTACATAGCTGTTGGCATTTCTCACTATACAAAAAACGTTCCTCCCCTCTTGAACATCACATCTCAGTCTTCTTTTCACAACTAGTTATTAAACATGTTACAGTTTGGAAATTTCCTTTTTATTATATACCTGAAGTAACACTCTGAAACTTTGTTCCTGAATGCATTAAAAAGACTTTTTTACAACAGAAAGAAGATTTAAGACAGCTAGGTATGATCCTTAAGACCTAAAAATAGTGCTGTAGAAAAAATAGACTCAAACAATTTTATAGTTTTCTGAACAAGCAAAAAATATCAGAAGCAAAAGTAGCTTGAAGAAGAATAGAAACCTCTGGAAATAAAAAAAAAAAAAAAGGTTTATCCAGATGGGGAAAGGAAACTGCGCTGTTTCTTCAAGTTCTGCAAACTATGTCAAGCAGCTCTAGCAGAAGGTAGCTGCTTTCATTTGCACACATGCACTTTACTTAGGAGTCCTCCGTTTTTTAGTAATTTCTAATGCTCACCATAGTATGATTAATTTTGGGAGGTTGGTGGGTTTTTTTAGGTCTATTGTTCATTATTCACTTTGTTACAATTTTGGAGGTGTTTTACTCCAAAATACCTCTATATTTCAATATATGATTTCCTTTTTAAATTTTTTTTCCATTACCACTCTGTCTTTGAAATGCTTTTACAATTTTATCTTCCCTCTTTCCTCCTGTTTCCATTTGCTTGTTTTCTAGACAACTGTTCTAAGTGTGAGCTCTGGAAATGTGAAGAGACACCCGCTGTTCCTTTCTCATGCTGCAGAGCCTTGGGTGGATCTATGAAGAATTTCTCCAAATTACAAGGTTATAAAAAAAGAATTTACATCTCTCAGACTCAAAAAGGCCGGGATCATTAGAACTTCATCTATTATAATTAACTCTTTATAGAGAGAAAACTCAAAGCAATCGGGTATCGCAGTATAGAAAAAAAAGAGGATTTTTAAGCAACTCTCCCACCAACAGGTCTTTGATGCCAGGTTTGACTTCAGCTTGCTCAGGAGCATAGGAAGGGACAGGGAATTCTGCAAAATCACTGATGGACTCTCAGAAACCTCTCCCTAGCTCACTGGGGCTGATGCTGCTCCTGGTGGCACTCAGCCTTGCTCCTGGTAGTGTCTGGATCATCGTCTCCCTCGGTACTCAGGAGCCAGCAGTAACAGACAGTTGTGACATCCAGTGAAAGTTGCAGAACACAGAGATTTCCTTATATCTTGCTCTGAACTTTCTTCTATGAAATTTTATTTTGCAATCCTTTAAATATATTAAATCTAGATTTTACTACCTGAGATGTGTCATCTATTCAATATTTCCCAACATGTAGTGTCAGTAAAATCAGTATTTTCCACCCACCTATCGACAAACATATCTGTTATTGCTGATTCACCAAGTTGTGTCAATCTTTTTGGCTTAAATTGCTATTACTAATCTTCTACGTAATTAATCACTAATTTAGAAGTTTCCCTCTATTTTCTTTATGAAGTTCTATGAATGCATTGAATCCAGTAAAGTAATTGGAACATTTTCTGAGAAATTCAGAATTCATTATATAGTATGATTTTTTTCATAATAAATGAATAAACCTGATTTCAATATTCCTGCTCAGGAGGAATATCCTGTCACCCAGCCAGTGACCTGTTGCAATATCTATTATTAGATACACTATTTAATTAGGATATATACTCAGGAGATCTGCTTAATCAGGATGTCTCCCAGTGAACACATTTAGGTCCAGCAACATTCATTGGCAATGACTTTCATAATGGGGATAGTAACTTCCCTTAATTGGGATATCTTAGCATGAGTAGTGTGTTAACCTCAGTGTTGTAGTACTTCTGTCTTCTCTGACAAGAACTTCCAGATTTGCTCATACTATGACAGAAAATACATTAAATATGTATTGCCCTCGTTTCAGCCATGAGAGTCAACTTCTTCCTAGTAGCTGGTACAGCGCTGCATTTTGGTTTTAATATTACAATAAATGTTGAGGACATGCTGATGTTTCAGTGGTTGCTAAGCAGTGCTGACCCTAAGTCAAGGACTTTTCAGTTTCCCATGCTCTAGTCCAGTGTCTCCTTCTTTTTGGAACAGGAGGTCAAGCCGTTAATACTCAGATGGTTTTCCTCCTCCCTTGCTGCTTCCTGGGATGACCCTATTTATCTTCATGGATGGGTATGTAGAGAAGATTGTAAGCCAGCTCACATAATGCACAGTTATTTGGTTGCCTGCTTTTCTCTTCTACCCCTCTTAAAAACCCTCTTTTCCAGTCTTGAGAACCACTTTAAGGTCATCAACAGGGCCCAGTCGTGACAGCTGATGATCAGAACAGACCGAAGGCCAAAAGCCATAATTTCTCACAGGAGGTCAGAGTTTAGAGCTGGCTGAGAAAAGCTACTCTATATCTACACATTAGAGAAGAGAAAAACAAGCAGCCGTGTTATGTGCCTTGATTAAACTGCCTCTTCATCACCAATTCTATCAGCTTCAGGTGAAGAAACCCTACCAACAGACAATTTTTAAAAAGAAACAAAATCTGCAGCCTTTATGTGCACATATTCAAGTTCCATTTCCAAGAACATCTATTGGAATATTTCAAGCTAGAAATATGCTGCTCATTGACAATCCAAGATAACCAGGAGCTTATTGATCTCTCTCCTCCTCCTTCTCCTCCACTAAGAGAAAGAAAGAAAGAATGATAAAGAGCTGCTGTTGAGATAAAATGCACCATACTTAACATCAAGTATAACATACAAAAATAAAAAGTTTAGGAATAGCTGAGTTACTGTCAGCACAACATCACTTTTTTTTTTCCCTTGCCCTACCTTTGCCCCCTAAATTCAACAACAGATGGAAAGAAAGCAAAAGATATGAACATCCTGGGAATGCACAAAATCCTGTGTGGTTGTACAAGCATATCCACAGAAGCAGATGCAGTTACTTGTTCATTTGAAGTCTGAGCTGGCTGGATATAGGCCAGCTCCAGTTCAAAACTTATAGAACCATGTTACCTGGTTTATTATTTTAGAATTAGCACTGTGATAACACATGCTGCTGGCTTGCATCCAGCCGTCTGAGAGCACAGATGGAACGGGAGCACAACTGTCCAAACCTGTACATGTAAACATGGTCTGCATGTCACTGCAGATCTGCATTTGAGGAGCCAGGACAGGAACTCCATGGGCTGCACACAATGAATCCAATTCTCCCTTCCCGAACATCCATATAGGAAGTAATGACACAAGAAATTGTTCCCATGAGCACAGGTATTAAAGCAATGACAACCTAGCTTAGCAGCATCTTCAAAGTATACTAATTCTACCCACTTATCTAGTGCCCAATTTTTTTCCTTTTCCAGCACCTGAGGGGTTTTCTCCTTGCATTTAAGTATGTCCAGGATAGATTCTGATGCCACAATATGTGACCAAATACTATACTTCATACCTGGACAGTTAATACCTGGCAGCATATTAAAGTAGCACGTCTTGATTCAAATATCCCTGAACAGAAATTATGTCAATAGAAAGAAATTAGATTACAAATTTCTTGTCAAGTCACATTGATATTTTGTATGGAGGTTCCCCATGTTATGCCCCTATCTGGCAGGGTACTTGAGGAAATTCTGGATGGAAACAGCATTCTGGCCTCTTACTGGTAACTGGAGAATGGGGGACAGTTCATTTAGAGAGACTACTTGATCAGAAAGTCTTTCGTGTCTGATCTTTCCTCTTTCAGCAGTCAGTGCGGAATGTTTTGAAAAATGAAAACGTTTATATGATCTTTTTCATTCAGTTTCTATTCTGAGATGTAATCCTTTTATTTTTAAGAAAATCTAGAACTTATTAATAACACCTGGTATTATCTCCTGCACAGTATAGCCTACGTCACCTAGAAGTTTCCAATTTAAACCCATAACTTGAGGTTGAAATGGTGATTTCTATTTTCTTTTGTTTTCTGCTTAGTTTCTGAGTGACCAGATCATCTTTTTGCACAACAATTACCACACTACTAGCAGTCTACAGCATTCAGTAAAAAAATTTCCAGATATGGCTGATTGTATTCAGCAGTAAAATTATCTTACATCTGCTGTACTTTTCATACCTTAGATAATAACACTGATTAAAAAAAGTCTTCCTGAAATTCTGCAGCACTGTTTTAGCTATTAAATAATGCAATGTTTTTCATTCTACAATATCTTCACTTCCTGAAAAGAGACACACAGACTAGTTCAAATCACCTCTTGACCTTCTCTTCAGTGAGCTCCTTATGTTTCCTATCATAAGATATACTTTCCAGCTCTTAAAAACATTTTCTTTCTCTGAACCACCAATTTTAACTGCAGGGCTCAAAACTGAATACACTATTTCAATATTAGCCTCACTAGCACACATAGAGGAAATATCTCTTTGCTATTCTAATACTTCATTTATATACCTAACAAGGTCTTTAACCACACTAGCCAAAGCTCCTTACTGACAACCCTGCATTTAAATGTCTTCAAAATCATGTGGCTTAGGTGCATACATATATTCTGTTTGATCAATATTTCTGATTGGTATAACTTTTTCTGAACATTCTATGATTTACTTTATTTTACCACTTCATTATCCTTTGCACTACCTATAAACATGAACAGCTCCCCACACAACAAGTCCTGCCCCCCTCAATCTTAATATTTTATATTTATACATGGGAAATACATCTCTGCTTCTGTCCAAATGATGCATAGGGTCTTTAAAAAAGTTTTCAATTGCTTATTCACTGAATTATCAAAGTAGGTTACAGCCCTTTCAGTTACAGGCTTTACACCTTCCATAATGTCTGAGTTTACACATCAGCGTAAGGCTTCTATCTAGGAGGCTAAACTCTCCACACTGAGCCACCTTCCAGAAGACACCAGATTTTTTTTAGACTTCATAGGCCACCTGAACAGATTAGCCTTGCACCTTGACTAAGTAAGGTGATAAACGTTAGACCACAGGATTCTCCTTTCTTCATCCTACCTCCACATGCTGTCTATTTCATGTGACAAGACATCTGCAGAGTAATATCACAGCTCTGTGGCACTGTCTGCACTCCTGTTTCTGCAGAGCTGGATGAGAAAGGAATTAAGGTTTGTCTGAAAGAGACTTGCTGTGAGGTGCAAAAGGCAACATCAAGCATAAAAGCAACTAGAACAGTAAACTGTCTTGCCAGACCCTTAAACAATTTTGCAACATTTATTTATAAGACAGATCTTCTTGGTACTTTTTCTGACTTGAAAAAGTCTTTAAATTCATCATATTGCAATGAAAATTCCAAGTTCAAGCCCTGATTAGTATTTTTGAGGAATGTTCTTGCAATATCTACATATTCAAAATATCTGCAAATGCCCGTGCTACGTATACGTGTTTATGTGCACAAACACACACACAGAATGGTAAAATTTCTGTGGAATTTGACAATTAAGCTTAAGCAATCACACTGGGGGAGTCTGAGGTTATCTACCATAAACCTTTTAAATACCAGATTATTAACCTGATCAAAACAATGTCAGCACTGCAGGAAACATCTTTGATCATTTCACCAAATGAAAACAGTTGAATTAGATCTAGGAAGAGAGCCTGCCTGAAAAGTTCTCCCAATTCTGGATTCCTATTTCAACTCTTTAATACAAGTCTACTTGTTTTGAGGAACCTTAAGTGTTGCCTAAATGCTGTTCAAGCGCTACAAAGAGCTACCACACGTGCTCATGCAGGAAGACATGGATTTGCACAGGTTCTAGAAACATGCCTTCCATCCAAGAGCATTTGTTCAAGCACAAAAAATTAGGAAAGATGTAGAAATTGAGAATTTATTAAGCAAATACACTTTTGCTTGGTTTTATTCAAAGAAGATTAAAAGTAAGGTTAAAACTTCCAAAAAAACTGCATTTCTCAACAGCTTCCTAGCCTTGCTCATCAGTGATTCTGACTGGCGACATATAGCATTTTACAGTTTTTCTTGAAGCTGAGAAGCTTCCTGAAGCTGAGAAGACGTCAGTGGGAGTTGATGATGCTGAGTGATCTTACCAGCACCTTAAATAATTGCTTGCTGCATTGCAGATCTTAAGTCTGGTGTAGTTACATAAAATTATATGAACAGATTGTGAATAAATTGTAAGTAATACAACAGATTGTGAAAAATTGTAAGCAAAATCATATTCATCTTTTGATATTTTTGTGCTAGGTTTGGCTGGGACAGAGTTAATGAGCTTCATAGTAGCTAGTATGGAGCTCTGTTTTGGATTTGTGATTAAAACATTGTTGATAATACAGAGATGATTTCGTTATTGCTGAGCAGAGCTTACAGAGAGTCAAGGCCTTTTCTGGCCTCACCCCATCAGCGGGGAGGCTGGGGGTGCACAAGGCGTTGGGAGGGGACAGAGCCAGCACAGCTGACCCAAGGAATCAAGGGATTTTTCAGACCATATGGCATCATGCTCAGCTCAGATAAAGTTGGGGGAAGAAGGAAGTGAGGGGGACATTTGGAATTATGTCTTCCCAAGTAACTGTTGCATGTGATGGGGTCCTGCTTTCCTAGAGGCGGTTGAACAGCTGCCTGCCCATGGGAAGTGGTGAATAAGTTCTTTCTTCTGTATAGCCTGTGTGCGCTTTACCTATTAAACTGTCTTTATCTCAACCCATGTGTTTTCTCATTCTTACCCTCCTGATTCTGTCCCACATCCCATGGGAGGGAAAGGAGTGAGCAGTTCATTGGTGCATAGCTCTTGGCTGGGATTAAATCATGACAATTGTACAGTCTGATTATATAAACAGCTCGTGTTGCACATTACAAAACATAAAAACAACAAAACAACCGCTTTTCCAGCTGCTGTCATGTACATGAAAACTTTTAAAATAGAGTAACATTCCATTTTGTTACAATACCCTTCGCATTTTCACAGTTCAGTTGGGCACCTTGTCACAACTGATTATACATCTTGATGCTTTTTTATGGTTTTTAAATCAATGTGAATATTTCTTCCTTGCATTAATAGCATTTCATATAGCAAAATTGGTAAAGACATTTCTATTTTCATCATATTTTATTCCTCTTCCCCAGTCCTCATCCATGGAAAGATTTGTTGGCTGGAAAAATATTTTTCTGTTAAAGATATTTAGCAGATATGACTCCTTTTATCAGAAGCACACATTTCAGTCCTATTTAGTTTAAATAATTTCTATTATAATCATTTGCCTCAAGACTTTCAAGAAAACAAGTATTCATGCTGCTTATATTAATTTACTATCTTTCCTTCAGGAACAACAAAAAAAAAAAATCAGTATCAACCTTAATTCCCTATAAAGAAAAGAGGACGAAGCATTTGAGGGTACACTCACACAGAGAATTTAAGTGAACATAAGTTGCATAGAGAAAGAGAACAATTTGTTTCTCAGTAATTAGTTCATTTCTCAGAACATTTTTCCTCATTGATGCTATCCAGGTTTTTTTGAAGGGCTTTCCATAAAACCGATGTTCTTAAATTGACAATATTATGTGGTAAATGGGTCGGGAGGAAAAGGAAAAAGGTGTCATATTGTCTCTGTGCATATAAAATCCTTTGATTCCTGTCTTTATCACTAAGGTCCTGGTAACACTGTTATGATCTCTTCCCTTCTAACACATTGGAGTATTACAGATATAGCAGTAGAGTGGCCACTTCAGTCACCCAGAAATGTTTGTCAAAGAATCAGTGAACAATGTTCCAGATTTCTCACAGGTGAAAAACAAGGGCAACTGTAGATGAGATGTCTAGCCTCATCTCTCACTTTGAGCAAGATCCAGACTATACTACATCATCCTAATTGAAAGATAGAGATTTTAGGAACTTAATATCTCAAGTACAAATACCTCAAGAACAACCAAAAAAACCAGTTCACTTGGACTCTTTCACCAAGTCCTGTAAGTGTACAGAGAGATCCAAACTCCTTCCATTTCTAAAATTACATCCCTCTTGAGCATGTGCATGCTCAGCAGTGGGACATCCCTACTTCAGGCCTACTTATGGCTCCCATGGTCACTTTACAGCAGCAGTAAATCCACCTTTGAAGTCTGCTTTGGCTGGCATATGCTAAGCTTATCATAGAAGTATCAAACGAAACCTAAAACAGTCATTTAATTCCAATATTTCTTCCATGTGATGGCTGAGCAGCTAACATGCAGGTTGATACTCTAGGAAGGCAGGCAAGCTCTAAAGCTATCCTAACAGTCATCAAAATCCTCCTCAACTCTTAGACATCCTAAACAACCTTCTTTGATTCTATATTGCATTATTAATCTTTCTTACTTTCTGTATTTTTATACAATTTTGATATATTTCTATCAGAAACAGTGACAAATTCTGCTCTCTGGAGAAGGTTCTTTTTACCATCATCTCTAAGAACAGAAATTAACAAAAAAAAATTATGAAGATATTGAAAATATTTTATTAAATGCTTTACATAGAATTCAGTCAGAATGTCCAACTAAATGGACATCCAGAGCTGTTTTAGGGGCTGCAAATGCCTCCTCTCCCGTGGGCACAGCAGCACCTGAGGTATTGACTCTGCCTTTGCATGGGTGGCACAGGAGCAACAGGCAACCCATGCCTTTTGGGAGCCACAGCTGGAAGCAAAATGACCTACCCAAAAATACCTAACTATCACTAAGTGCCTTTCTTTCAGCCACTAAATTCTGCCCTTTTTCTGATAATGGAAAATCACTGCACAGAATAAAAAAATGGTAATGTAACAAGTAAAAATACCACATATCAATGCAATTTCTATTAATGCAGTAATACTATAAACAACTCTAACAAAACTAAAGTATAAAGATGCAATAAATGGAGGAAAATAAAAATTCCATTTTGATAAAAAAAGAGATTTTGTTATCTTAACAATTTTTTTCAGTATCTATAAAGCTATTTTTCGGGGCCAAGGAAACAACAACAACCACCACCATGACTACCACAAATAAAGTCCAATTTTTCAAGTTGCATTAATCAAAACCAAATTTCAGTCTTTACTTCTCCTTCCCAAGGTAATAGTGTTGAGTTCCTAAAGGTAGCAGTGGCTATCCATGTCACTTTCCTGAATTTTTATGTCTTTCTAGTTCCAGAGTGCCCAGCATCGTAACATTTTTTCTAACTGTAGTGTTAGCAGCTCTCAGAAAGGGACACTATAACCTCCTGTTCTAGCTGAGATACCTCTAAATATAAACGGCTTTGACTTTTCACTGCCATATTTCACAACAAACCTATATCTAATTGTCTATTATTGCCCATAGGTCTGCTTTTCAACATTATTGATTTCCATCAATCTTCTTCCTGTTGAAGGTGTTTGGGATTATTTTTCCCCCAGATACAATCAATCTTACTTCGTACCCATTCTTTAAATCTTCTCCAGGATCCTGCCAGTACAGTTCTGTGAAACACTTCTTTAGTGGTTTTACATGGAAAAGTCCACAGAGTATGTGTGTGTATAATTACCATTTTCTCATTCTTTCCTGGAAAAACAAAGATTATTTGCTTAAGTGAGGAACAGAAAATCATGATTTGAAAGCATAGAGGAGGATTAAAAAGTCACTTGCCACCAATGTCACTTTTTTGAAATGCAAAAAGCCGGTGGGATTGCTCCAGCAGTTTACACACCCAGACGAGTTCAGGCTTAGTGCGAACGGCAGAGTTCAGCCCACACGAAGTTGGCACTATGGCATTGTCCCTCTCACCAGGTCACGGCAGGCACAGCACTGAGTATGCAAGAAGCTGAGAAAGCCACACGAGAAACCCACAGGTTTCTGAAGTAACAGCAGGGAATTAGGGGACCAACTGCTGAGGGCAAACAGTCCCTTCATCTCTGGAACCCTCCTACTTTGAAATTCAGAAGTTATACAGAATTCTATTTAACACCATGAAATACAGAACACATTAGGTTTTGCATGCTTATTTCCATGAAGACCAGCTGTAGTTGCAATGTATAATCAGTCAACTTTTTACTGTTTTTATTTGTTGTAAAACAAATTCTGAGAATTTATTTACTTTCGGGCTGTGAAAACTTTGCACTTTTGGAGACCTGCATTCTCATACAATAAGAAAAAAAGCTCCAAAACCAACCTACTCTAAGAAACAGATTTACCAGGTTGGGCTTATTTTAATTTGTTTCTTGATGTGGTGATATTATTATCAAATTTATTACCTTGACAAATCTCTCTGGCAAAGCAATTTAGATTTCAAACTTTACTTTTCTAACTTCTCTGCAACTTGAACAAACACAATAATTCTTTCTCTTTTATTTACTTGTGATTTCCTTCCTGAACTTGATGAAAAGAAATTATTTTTTAGTATTAAAATTTTAATATTTTCTATAGAAAACTATATGTCAAATTTTGTCTTATAATGCAGCATTAAAATCAATCTGAACTAGAGTTTCCCCACAGATTTCCACTGCAAGACCCTTGTTGCAATTCAGGTCATCCTGAGGCTTCAGTAATGAGCACAGAATATCCCAGCATTTTTGCCGGGCAGGTTCAAAATGAGACAGTGACAGTCTGTACCTTCTGAAAAAAGAGCATTGAATATTTTTCAATATCTCAACTCCAGCAAGACATCCAAATTTTGCTGTTCATTTTAAAAAGCCCCCTCTAAAAAGAAATGTTTCAGTCAAGTTTTATTATTATATTTTTTACTTCTCCATAAGGCAAGAAAACAGATAACTTTCTCCCTCTTCCCTGCGGAGGACCTTCTCAACACATAGTTTTGTTACAACCCCTGTACCAAGTGTTTATCTTAAACACCCTCCAACAGAACTCAGAACAGCAAAAACATTTGCTAGTCCGTGTTTCAATGTGTATTTTATGCATTTTTAAGATTCTTTTTAACTTCACATTCTTTGATCCCCATTTTTTTTGGTGTTACCTATCTACAGATTCTCACACAAGTGCTATCAGTGCTCCCTAGAACAGAAGCAGAAGAAGCATGAGTGTTTCTCATTTCAAGAAGAGAACCATGCCAGGAGAACATTAGAATGCAAACCAAGCCATCATGACACTAAAACCAAAGTAGTTAGAGTAGTGTGAAAAACCAGTTTCATACAAAAAGTTCAGGCTTGGACTGTACAGGTCATTCAGTTATCTATGGATCTGCGGTATAGACAAATTACAGTCAGATATGTTGGTACATTAATGTAAAAAAATGTTTTCCACTGCTCTGCAACAGATACTCACATACATGCTCTGGAGACAAGTTACATCACATTAGGAGAGGAGCACACGTCCAGGCTGATGCTGTAGTATTATAAGTGATGCGTTAAATTTATATCCCCTCATAATTTGTTAATGTGCATTTACTTAAAGTGACATCCTGTAAATGAGGAAATTACAAAAATGGAGACTCTTCCTGGAGAGCTTGCAACTCTCCCAGAGGAATTTCATCGTTCAAATCTTGAAAAATTAAGAAATTTGGACAGATCTGAAGACAGAGATGGGAAATTTGCAGAAGTAACCTAAGGAAAGGTTGTCAGATGTTTTCAGTTTCCAAGTACGACCCAAGAGTAATGTCCATCGTTCTGAGAAAATGGCTCCTGGGTCACATCAACATCCTGTATCTTTAAATAGTAGATTATGGATAAAATGCAGACACTGTCCTGCATTAGGGAAGCAGTCCTTTTATAACTATTCTTCAAAAAATAAACTCTAAAGCAATAAACAAAACTAATTACTGGCATATAAAGGAACTATGAGAACAGATTTTCAGAGATGTTAAATTCTATCACTACTAAAGACTTCATTTTAAAATTCAGGTTCTCAGAACTGAAAATCAGTCCTGCAAACCCCACTCAAAGATCCCAAACTGCTCTGAAAATGTTATGATTACACTGAAAAAAATTGTATGAAGGTACATTCTCCTTTGTTACAAGAAGTTCAGTCTCTTCCTACACTAGAATATTGGAAAGTTATGCAACATGGTCTTGAGAGTTATCCTGGTAGGAAACTGGGACTGATAGGCTCTTCTGCTGGTTAAACAGGACAACTCCTCCCACACAGGCAAACTCACAAATAGCTCAGTGCCAGCTCACCACACTTTACAGCACCACTGTGCATACCCTTCTTACTCTTTCTCCAAGATGCTTCACTGATCTTTCTTGACAACTTCTGACACTTGATAAGAACTACACACACCACTTCCTATCATCCTTTACTAGCCTATTTGATCCCGGCATGATCCTAGTCCCCAAATTTGAGACATAAATAATTTATGATAACTCATAATGTGATAAAAAAGGTGAAATATCAGGTTTTACCCTCAGCTTAAATCCACAAATAAGAAGATAAAAACCATTTGGATGCAAGCCTGCCTGCCTGAAATGACAGAGGCATAGGTAGCCTCCCAATCAATTTTGTCTGTCCCATAGGCAACCCTGCCAAGAAGATGACTGTGTTGTTACTTTTAAAACCTCATAACAGGGACTCCTTAGCAAGGTCTGTTTCTTCATGATTCACACTTTAAATATATTTTAAAAATCCTGCTTTGATATGCCTACCTTCTGCTCTCTCTAGAGAGAGAGTCCATTAGAGGCCATACTGTGTTTTCCACTAAGTGGTGACAGGTCTATCACCTTGAAAATACATTGCTCAAGGTAGTATTTACCTCGAATAAACAGGAGACAATTTCTGCGTCAGATGAGATCAGCAGAATAGAAGCCTTTCGTTTTATGAAACCATCAAAAAAAACATGAAGGGCTCTGACAGACATCCTCTAGCAAATCTTGCTGTCAAAATTTAAATATTTTCATATCCACTACACCAGTAGGCTCCAAGATTTTTTGATCATGCACCTTTATCAGTAAAAAATTTTCAAGCACACACCCCAATATATATTTATTTATAGACTATATACATGTACTACTGTACATGTACATCTGTGCTGTGTGTATACATATATCATCTGTCATCTATCATTAATAATAATATTGTATTATTAGTATTATAAAAATACCCAGAAACAAAAATTTTTAAAGGGTAAGTTAAAGATAAAATATAACACTACTGTTATGTTTGGTGTTTGGGGGTTTTTAATTTTTATTTTATTAATACTACAAAAAAATTCTTTCTCCTCCCCAACAGGTTGGTTTGCACACCCTTCGTGGTGTGCAAACCCCACTTTGGAGATCACTGCATTAGAGCACCCTTCTTCTCTGCCAGATAACATGAGTTTGTGCTATGGTTACACCCCTACAGACAAAAAATAGAAATACAATGCTTAATTATCAGAAATTTATTGATATGGCATCATTGTACCCTAGAGGTTACCGAGACCCAGAAACACAACCCTTTCTATTACCTCTATTATGGGTACTCTGCTGTACAGCAGTAGCATTGGGCAGACAGCTGTAGAAAGCAGGAGAGTGCATCTTAAGCAAATGAAAATCAGAGTCACTACTGAACATCTGTTAGCGCCAAGAGGCACTCATGATTGTTCCATGTAGACCTCATTGACCTTATTTTCATTGTGCTGTGAAGCAGTATGGGTGGAACGAGACTGTATAGGGAGCAAAAACAAACTGTCAAAATGTTCCACTAGCCTTAGGCCTGAATATTTTGTCTCTTCTCCAAAAAGTATATATAAATCGGGTAATCACAAATGACAGCAGCATCACTGAAATTTCAGTGTCTAAAAGATAGATAATAGAATACAAACTAGCCATTCAGGCTCTGTGTATCATCATTGGGCAGAAACTAGCCCCTACCAGAGTAGTGCTAATCTCATCCCCTTTCAAATGCTTAAGCTAACTCAAATAAATCGGTTTCTGAAGCCATCTTCATCTTTCTAAGCTGAATGCGAGGCAAGTCATGATAACAAACACCATCACAAGTACACAGTGTTTGAACCTTTTAAATTAGGGCAGGTGATGCCTGCCGACCTGTTCTACTGCACATGCCACATAGACTTACACTTGAAAATGCTTGACATAAAGTTTCCCTCACTATATATATAAGCAACTTCATTTCTTACTCTCTGTGCTGGTTCTGACTAGGATATAGGGTTTTTTTCCGTAATACAAGACTGTGTTTTGGATTTGTGTTGAGAACAGTATTGATAAAACAGGGATGGTTTTGTTATTTCTGAGTGGTGCTTACACAGAGTCAAGACCTTTTCTGTGTCTCACCCCAGCTCACCAGTGAGTAGCCTGGGGATGCATAAGGGCATGGGAAGCAAAACAGGCAGGAAGCTGACCCCAGCTTACCCAAGAGATATTCCCTACCGTGTGGAGTCATTCTTAGCATTTAGAGCTGGGTGAAGAAGGAGGAAATAAAGGATGTTTGGAGTGATGACATTTATCTTCCCAAGTCACTGTTACATGTGATGGTGCCCTGCTTTCCTGGGGATGGCTGAACACCTGCCCACTCATAAGAAGCTGTGAATTAATTCATTGTTTCGCTCTGCTTGTGTGCACAGCTTTTGCTTTACCTATTAAACTGTCTTTATCTCAACCCACGAGTCTTTTCACTTTTATTCCTCCAGTTCTCTCCCCCATCCTGCTGTAGGGCGGGGGAGTGAGCAAGGGTCTGCGTGGGTCTTAGCTGCAGGTGGAGTTCAACAACAACAACCTACATTCTCCTGATAGGAACACCAATGAGACAAAAAACAAGGCCACCACTATAATTGTGTCACTGTCACCCTGTTTTCATATGGTTTCTTATTATAGCTCTTATTTAACTTTGGCATTTAGAATACATTGTATATCAACATTATCAGTACCCAGAGAGATATCTTGTGTATTCACAATGATCATAGCTTTCTGACCTTTAGACAATAGAGGAATTATTATTCAAGTGATTATTTACATTTTGGTAACATCTACAGGACTATACCATCTTACTGCATACTTTGGACAAACTATCTGCCTTGTCAACCCCTGAGCCAAAAAAAACACCAAAACAAAACCATGGAGAATTTATACATCATACAAAAGAACTACTGGCATATCAACAGCCTTTGGTATGCCAGTCAGGAGGAAAAAGAAGAGTTAGAAGGAGAAAGTTAAAGAATAGGGAAGGAGGATAATGAGGGAAGGGAAGGAGCAAGAGGAAGGGACAGGCAGTGAGAATAACAGGACAAGACAGCCCATGGGAATAAATACACAGTCTGCCAAATGGAAACAGCAGTTTTCACCATTCAATGCATCCAGAGCAGCCTGTTACCAGCGGTGAAATGAACAGTCAGTGGGCTGAGATAGTGGGTTTCCCTCTATCACACAAAAAAGACTTTTATCTACAGGCAAGACAAGTTCTGGCACTTCCAGGTATCAGGTCTGCTCCAGAAAGATGTGCAGCAGACCTTTCTGTTAATATCCCTGTGATGTGAGTACAGAGAAAAGGGATATAAACACAGACAGGTCTTGGTCTACAGTCAGCTTTGTCTACTGCTGTTCCTGCTACTCCCAGTACTCTCTAAACATTGGGATGACCAGGGGCATAGTATACGCCGTTAGAACAGACAAAATATGTCCCTCGGGAAACAGACCTGTTTACTATTCATATTATCTAAGGCATCTTTTCCTCTTTTTGCAATGTAAAAAATGCCTTTATCTGATACAGACATTCCCAATACACACAGCAACTCATTTCTCATTCCAACTCTGCAGGTTCTTTTCAGTTTTTGGCAATTTCTCAATATTATAAACACAGTGAAGCCGAAATAACAAAATTAACAAAATACCCAAAATATTAAGGAAGACAGAAGCATTTTGTCCTTCTTTCTTTTCTCAGCTCTTAATAGATCTATCAGTCTGCTGCCAGTTCACTGCCACGTAAATTGTATTAATTGCAGTACTCACGTACCTAAAAGGTCAGAGTGCTCTTTTACCTTAGACCTTTAAAAACAAAAGCTTCCCTGTATTCTTTTGTTTTTATTAAGAATCTCTCTCAACCTCAGAAATAACACTGTCTATCCTCTTTCAACTGGTAGCTTTTATTTTATACTTCTGATATATGCTTGACTATATGCTATTAGGTTACCTATTTAACAAGCAGTTTGGCCAAATTTTACTATAGCACCTCTCCCATTGTTTCAGGAATTACTTTCCCATCCCAAGAGTACACATTATCTTTTCCTACTAAATCGTTGCTTTGGGTGTTGTAATTATTAAAACATGGCAGGTTCCACTCCTGAAGTATCTGCATTCTGGAAATGTAAAAATTAACTCTCTCACAGGCAAATTTCTACCACTTAAAAAGAATAAAACTTTCTAAAAGGGAGGCAGCCCTACATATGATCATGAAACACATAATAAATCACAATACTTAAGAAAATATTTAAAGGTCCCTTTTTGAAGAGAAAATATTCTTAAAACAGATTATCAGTTGGTTTTGCTTCAGGGAACTTAAAAGCACAGTCTGTGTTTAATTTTCTTGTGTCACTTTAAAGATCTACAGCCAGGAGTAACAGAAGGTACTCCAAATCGTAAAACTTCCACTTGAATTAGACAGGTAACCTTATGCTTAGAGAGCCTCTAATTTTTCACTTGTTGAAACCATTTATAATTAACTTTTCAGGTTCTTCAGTAATTCATATCTTTGCAGCTTCCAGTAACATACTACAACAAGTAAAACTGAAATAACAAATCCCTTAGGTTTTAGGCTATATTTTGCTGTCAGATAGAATCTTTGTAGCCTTTGTTCATTGTTCATCTGCCCCTTTAATAGCCCTCTTGTTTAAAATCATCTTAGCAATAATAAAAATATTAAATTAAAAAATTAAAATATATCACAGGGTTTGTTTTCTCAAATATATTTTAAGACATCAAGCAAATAAAAAAAAGGACTAATAAATTTAACAAATGACAGAAGTAATTTTAGACTTTCACAAAGACCACTGTATGAAGATTTTGTATTTAGTGAACTCTTCAGTACATACTTCACTTCTTCATCTGCAGACATTTTAATCTGCGTCTTCTAGCAATTTGGTTTTGGAGAGACTATCTTCAAAAGAACAGTTACCCTATCAACAGGTGACATACTGTAAGAGCATATGTCTAATCTTCAGAGAATTTAAGGTATTTTCTTGCAAATATTAGGACTTTCAGTAGTATTTAAGTTTTACCAATTTCAAGTTTCCATTTTCAGTAACTGTAAGAGTGCTTTCTTTTCATTTACAGACTTTTCTTACCTCAAAGAAAGACTATCTGTTCAGTATTGTCCAAACCCCTCCACATTTAAAGCACAGTTTGAAACCCTGGCTTTTGCTTTGCAACCTGGGAAAACATGAAGTAACTACGACACAATTTATCTGTGATTAGTTTCAGTTTCTAAAAGCCTTATACAACCACAAATACCAAAACCACCACTATTTCCTACACACAGGGGGGTTGCTGCTTTTTCCTCAGCGTAAACCGTGAGAACATAAATATTCTCAGTCAACCAAAGGGCTGGCAGCTTCATTTTGTTATAAGCCGAGAGGGGAGATAGAGATGCAAAAGCAAGATGGTCAAGCGTCTTCTCACAGTCCTAGTCAAAGGGTCCAGATGGATTGCCTCCAGAGTCTAAATACCATCACACCAGCCAGGGGTTCTGTGATCCAGAAGTTAAGGGGAAGAAAAAGGAAAAAAAAACCAAAACAAAAAGGCAGCTTTGTGGTAAGAACCATATTTATGACCCTGACACAGGCCAGTAACCATCAAAAGATCTATGATTTTCTGAATTCAGAAAAAATGTACAAACTTACATGTTATCACCCTTCCAACACTTCTAATTTATGCAAGCAGTGGATGAATGGCACCTCCTAGTTATTCAAAAGAGGAGAAAATGAATATGATCTACATACTGATTCCTCTGTTAAAAATATATTCTTCAAATTTAGTAGTGAAGAGTTTGGCTCAGTGACCAACAAACTGAGCTGCAGGTCAGACAAGCCTTTGGGTTATTATTCTATGGTGATC
Organism: Melanocharis versteri; assembly: GCA_013397845.1. Classification (NCBI taxonomy): domain Eukaryota; kingdom Metazoa; phylum Chordata; class Aves; order Passeriformes; family Melanocharitidae; genus Melanocharis; species Melanocharis versteri. The sequence continues at coordinate 5,813,692 of VZTG01005248.1, read as the reverse complement.
CCAGTGGGTCTGACAGATGGGCACCTTGGCTGATTTCTGCAGTAGCAGATATGACCTCAGTTTTATACAGTCCAGCAGTCTTTAATATCTCTTAAAATTCACTCCCAGGAAGACTTTTAGTTCTTTAACCATGACATCTTCTTCCATAGTCTTTTTTATGGTTCAGTTTAGCTGTCTCGACGCAGATTTAATACATTGTCTCCATTTGTTCTTTATATCTTAATTGTATAATTAAACTGAAAGACTAGGATTTAAAATGTAGAAAATGTAACTTTTTTCACCATAGTCCATAACCCAACCAGTTCTACTTCTTTACTGAATTGTTCCAGGGACTGCCATAACAGATTATGAAGCTGTAAATCATCTGTATGTAGTATATCCAGAAAGCAATTTCAGTTTGAATTAAAAGATACCAACAGGTGCACAATTCCTTTGACTGCCAGAAAGGATCATCCAAATACGTCCCAGTTTGTATTTTTCCAGCTATTCAGCTCCACATTTTCTTTAGCTGCAGTTCATGTTCTACAGTCAAAGGAAAATTTGTTCCCAATGATATTGTGTGACAGCTGCTACACATGGCATCACTGCATGCACTGTCTGTTGGAATCACTAACAACAAAATTTAATGCTACAGAGTGGTACACATTTGAAGTGCATGTAGTTGTTCATTTTTTTTCAAAAGACAGTACCATTAAAGACAGTGAAATATTGGAATTTGCAACATTTCTGTTCCGTAACCTTGTACCTGCTATCATGGAGGGGCCTTGAGACCACTTTACAAGAATGCAGAGATTTCAAGAGCAGAAGCTTTATTAATGGCATTAATCTTTCGATTAATTATATAACGGTAAATAAATTAATCCCTACAAAGCCACAGATAATGTTCCAATAATGTTATTTTAGAAAGATAACTGTATGGATTGTTTTGTAATGTTGGACATACAACGCTAGTATCCCCTAATTCTGCAAAACCCATTTCTTCTCCAACATCCACAAAAAAGATAATACATTCAGCTACATTGCCTTGGTTCCAAAGGCATGAACTCCTCACAGAATTGCAGAAATATCTCAAGATGGAATTTGAAAGAACAGGTGGTCACGTTAGAAGAAACCAAATTAGGTTGGGTGAGGCAAAAGAGATCATTGACTTCAGAGAATAACTGTGAGATTTAGATTGAAAAAAGGCTAATAACAAACTTCTCACAAAAATAAATGTTACTACTGCATTGCTGATGAGGCCTACACCTAATATGCATGCAATCATCAGAAACACATTCTTTTTTATCAGATGATTTTTGGGCACAGGTTTGTACACCCCTCTCATACTCTGAGTGCCCATGAAATGGCAGTAATTAATGATGAATCATTTATTCATTGAATTTTATCTCTTCTTATGCTTGAATACTGACACAATTATTGTGCAGTTCTTAGACTCATGTTTCAAAACTGGTGTATCTAATTGTTTTTCATGAATATTTCTTGATAGGCAGATTGAAAATGAGCTGTTCTTACTGAAAATATCAGAGCATCAGGGTTTCAACAGGCAGATGGAACAGATTGTTTTCAACAAGCTTTGAGGGAAAATGTTTCCAGCATGGCCCATTTCATTATGTCAGATCCTAAACTCCAATGTTGAGTTAGGTCATTCTTGCTGTCATCAGGAGGTCACAATCCCCAAGAAAGCAATAGGGGATTCTGCACATAATATAATGTGCCTCCACAGGAAAGAAAATGAATGTCACATGCCTGTTCTTCTGCAGTTATCAAGTCAGGGGATATAATTATTAACATTTGCCATGCTGCCTTTAAGAGGTAGTTACAGGATGTGCCTCTTAACTCAATGCCATGCTTGGATCCCATCATGAAAACCTGAGAAAGTCTTTTAGATATCTATTTTCTCCTCTCATTTCAATAAGGCTCAGAAGGCCCTTTTGATCACATGTTGCTTTCTAGGGAGTGACTATTATAGGTGTCTGTATCCAGTTTGGAGCAGCTCAAGAGTGAATTGTGTCTCTTGTTCTTTACACTACAAGAACAATTAGTCTGAAAAAATCACCCAGTCAGTTGAGCATCAAAAACTATCCGTAATTAAACAGTACCTGCTTTTATACTGCAGGTCTGTTTTCTACTAGCTTCTGAAAAGCAGGATATGCTTGCTGGTCTACAAAAACTGAGACAGACCTATCCAAGTTGTCTGGCCAATTTCTTCAGTGCTGTCAGGCCTTGGGATCCTAATGCTGTCAACAGCAAGAAGCCTTGCAAAAGCCTTGCAAAAGCCTATTCAAATATGCATACTAGAGAGTCTATGACCCATATTCCAATTGTAACCCACAGAATACCGTAATTTTACTTCTGAATTGTTTATTCTGCCTCCATCTGTCACCTTACAGTGATCATCAGCCTGTTTCCTTCATAACTTCTATGCATTTTATTAAAAAGAGCTCCTTCTAAAGCATCATTTCCATAATTGAACATGAGTGCCTAACACAACGCAGTGTGCTGAAGTCACTGGGGCAGAATTATAATGGATGTAAATCCAAACCAGCTTTTCCTCTTCTCCTGCACTGTAAAGAATTAAAGATGTTCTTTTCTTTCTAGAACAAAAGATTTTGCTATGGGACTAATCCAAGCATTAATTTCATCCATTTCCAGATTTCAGCATATTTTTTTCTACGCAGTCAGATGATGTATAATGCAATTAAGAGCTCTGGAAAAGGAGTAATACTATCACTTAAATGTTATGAAAAATCTCATAAAACGCTAACTTGAAAATATGACCAACATAAGTATTTCTTTAGTCACCTATAACTGACTAATTCTCTTGAGAAATCCTAACAAAGCTGGAAAATCTCTGCTTGCCTAGAAAAGAACAGCTTTGCTATATCCCTCTGTCATTCAGAGGACACTATGCTCGAGTGCACAGGAACATGATATTAGATGGAATTGGATGAGTCCTCAAGCCCATTCCCAGTGACAGCAAACTGTCTGGCAACAGATTCGCTGAACATCACTTTGGGCCCTCATTCAATAACAACCAAAAGTTTAAGGTCTGTCTCCAAACACTTTCAAAAAACCAGGAGGAAGAAAAAACAGCCAAGCATTACAGCAATTCACACAATGCAACAGAATATAAAATGCTTACAGGGCAATCTTGCTCCTGGAATTAATACCTAAAACCCACTGGCAGGGCTTGAGAGCTTACAGGGAAAATGTTTTCAACAGCACAGTAGCAAATTTGCTTCCTAGGGCATCTTCGTGCTGAGGTTCAGGTCTGGGGTTTTTTACATCCACAGCTAACCTGCAGCTCTCTATTCACATAACTGGGAGATATATGCAGGGAGAGAAATATCCTTGAGGGAGAAGACCCAGCTCTTTCACCCTATGCTGTGTCACAGCAAGGAGCAAACACAACGTAACACACCGGCGGTCCACAGCTCAACATGCAGAATCTTGCTTTGGAGGAGCTGAGGCTACATGTCTGAGCTGCTACCACAGGAACGCTGGACAGCACATCCTGGGAAAATGTGGAGGAGAAGAGGGTTAAACACTTAAGCCTCTCAATAAATATTTGCATGTGACAAGATCAGTCCAGAGGAAAACCATTACACTCCCTGGTGCTGGAGAATTAAGGGAAAGTCAGAGAAGGGTGCTGTAAAAATGACTCAGGTAAAAGGGTGTTTTCTTTTCTAATATGTGGTGCCAGAGGAAGGAGACAACACTGAACCTGCTGCAACTCCACCTCAAGCACACCCCTACAATGAATGCATCTTGGGCATTGATAACTACAGTGGATGAACTGATGTGGAAGCTTGTGCTTAACACATCACTGAGGCCTTTTACCTACCCTAGTCCAAATCAGCCAGTTCCTCAGGCAGGTCTTGGGCTGTCTACATCTTGGTGAAAAATGCCCACAAATGTCATAACTATGAGGGACCAAGACGGACTTGCACACTAAGAGCTAGTTTCTGTTCACAGTTGAAGAAAACACTCTTAAACCACCTGAAAATAGTACAGAGAGTTAAATTCCCTCACTGTTTGTTTCCAGCTGCAGTCTTTGACAGTGGCCTCTTTATTTATATCCTGCAAAGGTTAGGCAGCATCTCGGCAAAAACCACATTATGGCACTGACAATTTATTTAACCGTGGTGATATTAAATTGCTGTGTATGTAGGAAAGACGCTATCACAGAATCACATTTCTCCTTTTTCCTTTTCTCAGGCTCTGTTTTTTACAGCCTAAAGCTACACACTAACCATTCCACTCATAGGGCAGCATCAGGTAAACTATGTTGATGAATCCCTTCATCACGTAACATCCTGGGGAGATGCTCATTACATGCTTCCTCCAAACAAGCAATAAGAAGCCTATGGCTTAGGTGCGATTAAAATGTTGACATTTACCACACACAGTACTTACAGTTACTGTGATATTTACAGAATGCCACACTGAGGTCTGAATGCCACAAATACTATATGAAGGTAAATATTGCCATGCATGAAAGTTGTAGGCACTGATGGTGTCTTACGAACAATGTATAATCCATCAATAAATAAAAGCCTTTACTTGATGCCTTTATTTTTCTCTTGGGTGGAAGAGGTGGGGCGAGGCACGGAGGAACATAATTTTAGAAAGAGATTTTTTTCCTCTTTTTATTTCCAGTAATTACTAAGAGTGGGAAAAAACCAGCATTTACTACAAGAACTCTAATTTCAGAAGTTAAATAAGAGGTCATTCATTTAAAACCCCAAACTGAATTTTGAGCACATTATCAGCATGCTTTGCACATCCCAGATTTTTTCTGGTTTGTTTGTTTCCTAAAGAAACAAAACATAAACAATAAGGCTATGATATTCTGTGTGGATCAATGTACCCTTTTTCTGACATATTGCAAGAGGTCTACCAGCTTTTTTCACAGTTTCACTAAATTTGACAGAGAGATAGAAGTCCAAAAGCTTATTAAGCACATTCATCTTTTGTGAAAGCACAAGGCAGATTAGAGACGAGATTTAGTTAAGTGGTCTCCCTTGGGGAAAGGCTAATCTCAGCTTTTGGTAGACACCATAGCATCCACACAGGACAGAGTCACTTCAAATGCTCCAAAAACATATAAAACTTTGATTAAAGTTTTTTACCCAATTCAACCATAACATATTAAGCCATAGTTAACAAGACTACATTATGTCCCCATTCATCAAAACTCTTTGTTCTTTAATTTTAGAACCAGAGATATTTGCAACTTAGAAAATCCCAAAGCCTTTTATATACTCTCAGTCTCCTACTAAAAATGAATAAATTCAGGGAGCATGGATTGATCAAATGGCTATTAAATAAAATGGCCCAACTACACTTCATGGTCTAGGAAATGTTGGTGAATCACTTTCTACATACATCCCGTTCCTTAGGGGGTTTTTTCTGCAAAATGCCTTTGCCACAGACAGAGACCTGGGCTTTCTGGACCTTTTATTAGGCCCCATTCAGATGCATTAAGGCTCTTATGGTTTGTGAATTCTAGATAATTACTTCAATCATAATTAAATTTCACTGACAACTTTTACAAGAAAAAAATCAGGCATTTGCTGCCATTTCCCTTGAATGAAATCATGTCCACATTTCATAATATTAAATAAAGGATTGCTCAAAACTCCCTAATTTCCTTCCTATAATAGTTCTTCTATTGTCACAGAATACACATGGGATGAAGTATAATCCTGCTAATGGGATGATCAAGTTAGGCACTGTCTGACTGAAATTTTAAGTATCTGGACCCAAAAGGGGACTTCTCAGGCCACTTAAATTGACTCTCTAAAGAGTTTAGGCAGTCAATAGAAAACTGCAGAGGAAGATTTCATTATCCTACTACACCTCCCTCCTTCTGCAGCAGACCACTGATCCCTTTTCGTTACATATATAAATCTAAAATCACTCCATTTAAATCAAATGTCAGTTTTTTATATGAGTATGGGGTCTGTTCACAGTAAAATTGAGAGAGAAATGGAAAAAAAGAGGCAAAAAAATAAAGGCAGGCAGGCAAGCAGGTGTCCCAACACCAGGGACCTCAATTATTTTAACTGCAAAAAATAAATAATAGGTAAAATTCCCCTTGTTTTAATCACAGACAAAAGAGAAGCTCTTGCTCTCACATAACCCCATCAAACTTTTTCATTCTCTTTTCCTGATGCTCTCAGAGACTTCTACTTTTAGTTGATTGTCTTTGTTGTAAGTTTCTTTAAACAGTAATTGGATGATCTTCCAGATTTTGGGTTACTCCTTTGCCACAGGTAATCCTGGAAATATAACTCCTGTTTGATGAAACCAAGAGCTGCTAACTTAACAAAGGACTGACTACAGATGTGATTCTTTGTTCATAGTGGAAATCCTTTGTAAACAACAACTATTTTTAAGGCATGCTATGAGAAAATAAATAAGTTTGTAGGTTCATATTCTTGTTTTGAATTTACAGATATTGTTTTTCTGTTTGTATATCTGAGATTGTGAGTCTAAGCCTGCACACCAGCTACTCTCAGTCTTAGAGATTCCAAATTGAAAGTCACCACTTGAACTAATTTCCCCAAATAATGTTTAGGTTCTGCATCTTCTGTGAGTGTGCATGTGTGCAACCCTACAGGTAAAGGCACCCTGCTTGACAGGTAGGCTCTGGCTGCAGTCAGCCTGGGAAGGTCATTCACACATCTCCAAAAATCAGCATCCATTGGGGCTAGAGCAACCCCATAGACAATCACAGCACCAAATGATATAAAACAAACTCCTGATTACGGCCACTGTTTCAGATTTCTTTGAGGATTTTTGAAGTGTTGAGGACATGGCATGCTTGCAACCAGAAGCCTCAAGCAGGAACTTTCAAAGGAATGAATGTGGATATCTAAGAGTTAAGTTGGAAAAAAATGACAGCTTGAAGGCCATCTGGGGCTCTGACCCCATGTCATATTACAGAATTAATTACATATTATTCATGCTTAATTCTTCTTTATCATCAAGCAACTGCATCTCTCGTTTTCCCTTTCCCCCCTTTTCTTAATCTGAAAGGCTTCATGAGCAAGTTATGAGAAGTTAAAGTTTTTTTTTCCCCACCACAAAGATCCTGTGGTAGCATACAGCATCTGTAATGTCATTTCACCTACTACTCTGCCATCAGCCTTGGGACTTTGATCTCTGTCTCTACTTTTATACAAGCACCACTCATTCATTCTACTCCCCACTGCCACCACAAATGTGCATACATACATACCCTAAGTTCTGCCACTCAACACAATCAATAACAAAACCTGAAAAAGCAGGAACCACTCAGTTATTAGAAAACACAGCACAGGATGTTGCATCTGAAACTAAACCAAAAGTAACTATTTTCAGGCAACTAGTTTAATGTATTAAAATATTTCAAGTCCACAAGATACCTTTATCTCCTTTCTTCTCGTAAGTCTGAAATGGACAAATACTAGGTTTGTTTATGCCTTCCAAAAGTATTTTTACTTCAATAACTGTGTTCTTCTTGATGCATAACATCAATCAAAAAATCAAGCGATTAAACCTAATCATAAGTTTTATAATGAACTTATAATAATGCAAAAGATAGACTAATATATGCTATTTTAGCATTTTTTGTTGTATCCATTATCTTATTCCTAAAGATTCAGTGGTATTAGGATTACTTTAATACAAAACTTACAGGTTCTTGCCCTCCATCCCTTCACACTGCCTCTGTGATAGAATGATTGCTTTATTTTTTATCCAGTTAGCAGTGAACAATGATTTCAGTTAGAATAAAATGTTGATGGAGCGAATTAATTGGAGAAGGGCTGAGGCTAATCTTGGTATCTCATCATGCTACCGTTTAGTGGTGTCAGTCTTATTTCAATTGCTTAATTGTCTAAAATCTATTTATTCACATGCGCGGAAAGGAAGGAATTAGAATGGTGGGAAATTCACTGATTGTAGAAGCAAAGAATTAATAATGTTGGGTAAGCAAAAGCAACAGCACTGTGTAAACTCTCTCACCATGCTCTCAACTGCTCATAGCATAGTCTGCTAAACCATGAATCATGAAGATCTCATAACACTGGGATACCTCTCCTTTGGAGATAGCAAAGGAGCATTTGCACAAATAACTAAAATTCCAGCTCAGTTGCACAGGTGAATGTTTGGTATTGCATTAACCTTTCTATTGTTTTGGGGTTTTTTAATTAATTAACCAGCATTCAAAAAAAGCAGCCACATCTGATACGATCTATAATCCATAAAGCTACAACTGCTTCAACAGCAAACTTTTCTAATTGAAACTTAGCATATTTGATTTTATATTTGATTGACTAGTACTAAACTGATTTAGTATAAAACACACCCTCCAAGCTAAAAGGTCCACATTCTTAATTGGATTGGAAAATCATATCTCAGAACTGGAGTGAAAAAAAATATTTGTGGATGTATTTAATTTCTGTTATTTAAGACAGGGTGAGGTAGAACATAGAGATTTTGTGCACCATCAAAAGAAACATTTACTAAAGACTTGTGTTTCATTTCAATAAATCAATTTAAAATGGAATAAAATTACAGAATCATCAATCAAAATAACCATCCTAAAGAAGTGATAAATTGCTTGAGCTAGAAAGGGTGATTTGATGGGGCAAATGGAAACCAAACTCAACTTTCAAGCTTTGAGCCTACACTCAACTTTCAAGCTTTGAGCCTGCACAACTGTTCTGTCTCTGAGCCTGAGCAAATCCTAAGACCAAGAGAGTGTGCAAAAGGATCATCTGGTTTTCTGAGTCAGATTCCACACTGTCTCAAGCAAATGCATTGAACAGTCCTTTTTATAAACTGGTCAGGTCCACTCTTGAAACTTGCTTTGTTTTCCTTCTCTTCCTGTGCATAAATTAAACCAAACTCGTCAGAATTTGGGTGCTTATTTCCCTGTTCAGCAATACATTACACTGTGTAGAATATCACTTCCTAACAAAACATAACTGTATTTTGTTAAGTATTTTATTAGACTGAACATAATATAAACTCAAAGCTGATAACAGATAACAGAAGAAATCCACTAAGCATTTTTTTCTCTTTGTTTATGTTCTTTCTTTCCCTTCTTTCATTCTTCATTTGTCCTGTTTTCTTCTGTGTAAACTATGTAATTGGACTAGAGGAAAAAAAGCATTTGAACATGATGTATTCAACCATTTAAGCCTGTACATAATATTTTTCTTACACAAGGTTTTCTATGCCTGTATAACAACTGAAATAACAAATGAGCAGAAAGAGTTATTTAGAAGGAAACAGAAAGTGACTCTCTAGCCAGAACAGAAGTCCTTGAATGCCTTTCACCATTCCTCCTGAGAGGCACCTGATGTGTAGGTAGCCCAGAGGGGCTTGTCACAAGCTTTCAGTGCCTGTGGCAAGTGTACATATGGGAACTGATGCTCTTCCATCACTAACACATTTCCTGAACACATCCAAATGTCCTCTTCCATAAAGCTATCTCCTTCGAAATTGTTTATCACAGAAAGACAAAGAACAACAAGACAATTCCAGTTAAACTGACCTTACTTACTGAAACTTACAATTTCATGGACTTTGTTTTTAAAAACTGGCCATTACCATTGCTCTCTCTGAAAAGTCATTCTACATCTCAACTGAACATTTGCCATCACATGAAATCCTCCTCTCCCCAGCTGACATAGTGCTTAGGCTCTACCAAGGTCCACATAGGAAGAAAAGCATCCTCAAAGCTCCATGGCTTTAAAAGCCTCTGTATAGTCATCACTGCCAACACATGTACATCTGATTAACTAAAATATCAAAACAATTAAGGGATTTAACAAAAAAATGCACATTAACTACAATAAAAAGTCCATAACTAAGTCTGTAAAAACTTATGCCACCAATACCATTCTGTAAGTTACGTTTTAATTATTAAACCTAAGTCTTTGTACTTAACTGGAGGGGGAAAAAAAAAAACCCAACACGTATTTTGCATGCATTTTCGCAACAGAAATAATGTCTTCAGGTTGGCTCTAACATTTCACGTCTGTGAAAGGGCCATTATAGTTTACAAAACTGATGATTTTGTGAAAAAAATTTAAAATATTAACTAATTAAAATATTTAAATCAAAGGTTTTTAATATTTCTACCTCCTGAATAAGCTTTGAAAGGATTGAATCCACGAAATAGCACAATATAATGGAATTAATTTTGAAGTTTGACAATTCTTATAAATTGAGCAGCATGATTATCTGCACTTTGTTAAGTGCATTAACATATTAGGTAAAATACTTACAATCATATAACTCAATTTACTGGCCCTAGCAAATGTTGTAATGCATCTCTCAGGAAATCCAATCTGCCAGCAAAATGTATGACAATGCACGTGGCAGAGGGCTCACAGACATGCTGCCTTCGGCTGGCTTCTGTCTGAACACAGCAGCAAAAAGGGGCTCAGTTTGTGCTTTGCTCCCCTGATCCATGGGAGCTCTACAAAGCCACCGATGGCCTGGGCAGCCTCTGATGAGTTATATAGCCTCCCATTCTACCACGAAAGCAGGGTTTCACGGTACTCGTACCAAACTTCAGCTTAAACTTTTATAAAATGAAGGTTGCTTATTTCCTGGTTCTACACAATACCATTCTCTCTCATCCTTCTGACACCTAAGATGTTCTGGGATTTGCATGCTGTATTAAAGGAAGTGGTCCATGCAGAAGATAAATAGACACACATCCACCCTCAAAATAAGGGAAAATAGGTAAGAAGGAAAATAAAAATCTCTACAAAAAATAAAGAACTTCACCACAAATTTAGTTCAGACTTTTTGTTCCCATTAAAAAAAAAAAAAATATCTTGACTTGGTACTCCTGAAAACAGGTGTGGTTGATCTTACCTTAGAGAGCCTTTAACATCCTCAGGATTAATTACATCATGCAAATCTCATGGATCACTTAATGACAGTTAAACATTTCCAGCATAAATGTTTGTGGGAATCATCGAGGTGTTGAGACATTTTTGTTTTTCTCAGCCCTCCCTCCCCTAACATCTACAAATTACACAGATGCATGCATTTCGACGGACTCAGTCCTCAGTTTTGCAATCTACAACCCCCTTGTTCTTGTGTTTGCAAGGGGTTTGAAATTTTGTTCCTCTCTCTATGGCAAACCAATCACAGCACTTCAGCAGCATCCCAAGGAGAAGATGACTTATGAAGGCATATGAAGGGCAATCTGCATTCCTGTATGCTGCTGTAGAGTATGCTCTGGATGGAAGTGGCAGGAAAATTTTGGGATGCGTACAGACACAGCAACACAGGGATTTATCTGCATGACACCACTGCTACTCAAGGGTGTTGTTTTGTATCTCATTCTCTTGATTAATTGTCCAGTCAAAATATCCTGCTTTTATGAGGAATATTAAAGACAGACTGGCCTTTTTTTTGTTAGAATGTCAGCATTTTGAACAATTAGTTCCCTTTCAGTTTCTTCTAAAAAGTGATGAAAAGTCTCTAATCATTATGTATTTAAGAAAGTAGATGAATAAATAACATTATTTTCATCATACAAAACCCTGCCTTTCGGAGGACCTAAGAAACAGTTTGTTTTCTGGCAAGAGAAAAAAAATTATCTTTCTTCGTAAGCTGTGAGTTTTCACAATATGCATATTTCTGCCATCCCAGTTTAAAGTGGTGGTATCACAGCTTGAAATTTGCATAAAAATCATGCATTTATAACAGAAAAAAATCAATGCAGGAGTCTTTCCAAATATTAGTGAGGCATATACATATGCGTGTTTTCTTCTGAAACAAATAAGAGCAATTCTTTGAAATATTATTCTTTGAACAGAATTCTCTGGAACTCTGTGGACAGTTCATTAGGTAATAGAATTGAGGGAATGACTTCTATCTGAAGGGTTACCCCAGTCTGAACACCCAAGAGAGTTATTACTGCTAAGCTAGCCCACTGCACGTTTAAGAGCAAACGTGCTTACTGTGACTCAGGGCACAGTACGGCCCCCTGCCCTTCAACAACAGGAAGAAAATAAGTAAAATGAAGACAAGAATATCTCTCTGACATTTACAATCAGACATTCTTTGCATTTGATCTTGCAGGAATACTGTCAGCCTTGTAACATTCAACTCAGTCAACCCTTCTACATCATTCAGATGAGCAAAGCTCAAGAAACTTGTATTAGCATGGCATATTAAAAATAGCAGCCAGTGACAACACAAACTGTTGTTTGTCAAGCAGGCCCTGGTTACTTCTGTGCTGAGGATACAGGGAAGAAAACAGTTGGACAAATAGGGAAAGTCATAAAGAAGTAAAATGAGAAGTGAAAATCCCAGCGGTAAAGCCCAGAACATGAGGAAATTTACCATAATATGAAGAAAGAAATATAGTGGGCATCTCCTACTATCATCTACCTACTATTGAGGTAGATGTATCACAGTACAGTAAATAATAATGGGCATAAAGTCACATATATATTACATAAACATAGAATGATGAATAGCTGTTTTCTCGCCTTGCTTTCTCTTCAGAGAAAAAAAAAAAGCCAACACTGTCTGCATTAAAAGTTTTCCAGATCTCAGTAGGACTGCCCAGGAAAGCAGACTATATATCATGCACATACACCATTTATTAACAGAATTTGGCCTATGGAAGAAAGGAAAGATAATTATCAGGTAGCATTAATCTTAATGATTTTTTTTTTCTGATAGATATTACCATCCAGACAAAATTGTTCAAAAATCTTGAAAACAAAGTTTCAGGTGCATTTGTTCATTTTTTCTTTTTAATATCGGAAGGCGTAATTGCAAAGCCATCAGAGGAAACATTCATTTTCTGTTTCATTTCATAGCTTTCAAAAACAAAATTATACTGAAATCTGAACAAAATATGCTTCAGCTGTAATACAGAAGTTTGTACAAAAATCACAATGCGATTTCCCTCTGTCTCAATCCATAAACTATCAGTTGTCGAGAGTTTTGAAGAAAAAGAAATTCTAAGTTTCATTCAGGGTTAATCTAATATTTGAAAGAGCATGGGCTATGTGTCTGAGTCAGTGGCTTCATGTGCAGCTGGATGATAACAAGAATTCAACTTAGCAAAGTTACTAACCTTCACCCTCAAACTACCAGTTCCACTGGCTCAGTAGTAGACATGATCCTACACACTTTAAAGCACCTTGAAGAATAAATGCATTTAGGAGTGGCATACGGTTGTACAAGATACATTTATAAGGTAAATCAAGTCTCTCTGCATTCTGCTCTTAGTACTTAGACAGCATGCAACAGTAATTACTACCAAAATTGATATATCAGCTTTGCATAAAGAATTTTAACATTCATAATAGAGTTTTTAGAAGATTTCTGGATGAATAGTTAGAAATTGGGGAGTGGGGAGAGGGAAGGGACTCCCGAGGATCAAGAACAATGAGTAGAAGGAATAGAAAGAAACAGTCAAAATTCAGCACTAGAAAAGGCTAATAAACATGTGCTCTAGAAACGTCTACTAGGGTTTGATTTGTATAACACAATTCTCTTCAAAAGGAGAGGGAGTGTATTTCATAGAAAGATTGGAAATTTTGAAAATGCTATAAAATTATTTGAAATAAACAAGAGCAGAGAGAAGAGAGAAAGTATTAAAGATGGATAAACAAGTATGTCATAGAGAAATATTGATTATTGACAAATACAGTGAAGAATAGGCTGGCAGAAATACCTGGAATTGTTCACACACATCATTGAGTTCTAAATCAGCTGTAGCCATTTGTTAATAAACTTTGAGTGTCAGAACAGATTGCTTTTGGAAATAATTTGCTTGATACCCAGCAGCCAACAGAAAAAGAGTACAATTTGTCAAGGTGCATAAAGATTGGGGCTGAGAATAAAAATGAGATTGCAATGTCACTATATAAATCAACAGTAAAGCTTTACTTGGAGTGTTCAGTCATGGCTACACAGATTAAAAGAGATATAAATGAAAGAAAGGATCCAGAAAGTGACAACAGAAACCATTAAACTGCAATTACTTCATATCTTCTAACCCAAAATTAAGAAGGCACACTATGAAGGACGTTAACTGGATTCTCCTGCATACCATTTGTAGCATCCAAATAAGAGAATATTTAACAAGTGAGGTTAAAATGGTAACAGAAATTATAACGGATATGAATTTTCATGCTTCAGGAAATCTAAGTATCAACCACTAAATACCTGGGGTTACAGAACACTCCTTGGATAAGTATTTCTGCCAGTGACTAAGTAAGATTTTGGTGTCTTTCTGTTCCATGTATTGAGGCCACCACTGGAGACAAGATATTGACTCGCAGTGTCTGACTCAGTCTGACAGTTCCAGTGCTTCATTGTTTCAGCTGCAGCCACAGATCACAAAAAAGCTGATACTAAGACTATATTGCTAATATCAATCATGAGGTATTGCTCACACAATTTTTAAAAGTTACAGTTCTCCAGGTAGAAAGCAAAGGCTTCTAAAAAATATGCTAAATATTTAAAACTAATAGAAACCATTTCAATACAAGACGTACAAAGAAACAAATGAAATTTTCTCAGAAAACACAAGAGACTCAACAATTTGTCTTTATCAGGTGTACCTTAACATGAATGAGACTACTGATTCTAGACCACAGAAGACCCTGAGACTGGCTCAGGTGGTGAGAGCAGGATGCTAATAACACCAAGGTTGCATGGGTTCTATCCCTGCACAGGCCATTCACTTCAGAAATGGATTTGATGATCCCTGTGGGTCCCTTCCAACTCAGAATATCTGTGATATCAGAAACAGTTCTTCCTGACAGGAGCATAACCAAGATTATAATTCAAATGCTGTGAACCCTTTGACGTGTTAACAAAAGAATCAAGTAAACACAGCTCAAGTGTATGTCACCACGGTCCTTCCTGTCACTTTTACTCAGATGGTGCCCTTAAACACAGGCTTTCCTTACAAAAGTCTGTGCATGCCAGGAAAGCAAAACCATTAAATGTTTTGTTGGCAAAGTTCACTCACACAGGCTCTGATCAAGGCAACGCCATAGTCTGCCTATATTTGATCCCTGGTTCATTCACACCACTGCAATACAGAAGGTGCTTGGATGAATCTTGTGTGAAACAAGCTTTCTGCAGAAGTGACAATAACAGAAGTTTATATAAAAAGAAATAAAGGACAGAGGAACTCAGTTCTTGATAAAGGCGGGGGGGGG